>ONZK01001009.1:33092-54472 GCA_900322385.1 Pharnaceum exiguum | reverse complement strand
AGGTTTTGTTTTCCTTTTTCTATTTATACGGAATATTGCTAATTATATTTTAGGCAATTGATTAACTCGTATTAGCCTCTAAATATTCCGGAAATATGAGGAAAAGAAAAGATTAACCCTTCGCCAAGCAACATTTAATTAAATAAATAATTACATAAATAAATGCAATATTTAAATTAAATATTAAAAGGGAAGAGGCTTATGGATTGGGCTTATTTTGTGGGCTGATTTGAAAGGCTACTTAATTAATAATTAGGCCATTGGGCTAATACTAATTAATCGGAATGGGCTATTATATTATTAATAATCCAAATGACAATTAACAATTGATCGGGTTTAGGAATCGACTTCAATACCCCGTACAAAATACGGTATCTACAGTACCATCCATATCCGTATGCGAAGCTTAGCATAGTCTAGTGAAAATTTCAACAAGCACGAGTCCTTTTGATCCTCAGCATGTGACCACATACAATAAACACCAAACTGATCAATGCTCAAACCAAGGAAAGAATCATTAAAGAAATTATGATCTTCTTTCTTGAGCCATGAGCGTGTCGGATGGTTAATCTTAAGTTCAGTCATGTTACATCCTCGTTCCCAAGCGATCTCCCATGTTCTTGGTCGAACTGCAGCAAATAAAGGAACAAAATCTAACATAGAGGTCCGCATTTTATACCAAGAAGTGTAATTGTGCAACTAGAGTATACTCATGGCTGTCATGTTGTCACTTGTGTCTTGGCAGTTGATCACGTTGTGATTTAGATCATCCACTACAACTACAGGCTGCAAGGCGTCACTTATAGGAGAAATAGCCGCAACTGAGCACGATAAATACTGATTAAAACTAGGCTGAACAGTTGGAGCCTCCACCACAATATTTTGCAACAAGTCGTTTACACTAGGGGCGTACTCATCCTCTTTACTTGACTCATTTACGGCTGCCAAATTAAGGGTTGTATCCTTGTGTTCCTCCCTTCATCATCACTCTCATGAAAACTTAGGACAACTCCTTGCTCGATCAAAGGCAATTGAACTTGCTTACACCTGTCTTGTTCCACATGACATTCAAGGCCGTCAAAGGAAATCATAGCCTCATTCTCACTAGGCAGTTTCCTTTCTTCAACAACACAAGTTTCCTCTCCCAATGCATCACCTACATCGGGTTTAAGAATGATCACTTCACAATCCACCGGTTTAGGCACGAATTTGGGTAGCTCTTGAACTTGACTATGCTTGGGTTTCTTGGAACGACTTTTGTTTTTGATTTCCTGTGGGAAGAACTCATCATAAATCCTCCTTTTTAACTTTCTCCAAGAGTGTAGCAAGGGTCTCCCAGAAGACTTCCTTTTGCACACACGTGAGCCAAAGCTGGGCAATATCCAAGAACGAACAACTAGCATATCGAAATTGTTCTTCATCTATATCAATGCCATGCTCAGCAAAGTACTCCTCTATATCATCCACCCAGTCAAGGAATTTCAAAGGATCATTGGGGTCTCCACAGAAAACAGGAAGGCCAAGGCTCTGTTGAAGTCTTGTAGGCTTGCAACGAATGGCCCGAGTTGAGGTGTGTTCAGCCATTACAACAAAGCAGCAATACTCACGCTCAAATCAGAATCATTACCAACCTAATACAATATCCATAATCATTTACAACCAGCCAATGACGCATGAACTTGCAGATAAACCAAGGACGAAATGAACCAAAGCAGAATCTCGAACAAGACTTTCAACGCAGCTGTAGCCGACTTCAGAAGGAAAAACCCAAAGACAGATCGAATACCCAAGGCGAAATACCACTCAAATAAGATGAAACAAGGTATCAAGATGCCAAATAACTCATAAAGCGGCCAACTTTCAGCAGGGAATGGCCTCAAACATTCAGAATAAAAAGACAGTACAAGACAGTCTCAATATGTACATGCCAACTTCTACCAAGGATAACGAGGCTTAAAAACAATAACCCAGATGAAAGAGCAATCAAAAAATGTTCTCCCAGGTCTCAGGAACCCAGATAAAAAAAAAATTCAATGACTTTAATTATATACACGAGGAAAACTCAAAAGTGCCAGAATAGTGCAAACTGAATTCCAGGGCAGCACAGGTGACTTTAGGCAACAAAGCCAAGGACTAAACTCCAATACCCAAACGAATTACCACCCAAATATTGTTACTTGATGTATAAGGTTTACAAAAAGTATATAAAGTCACGATCTTTCCCAAGAAATCAACCCAGAAAATCATAAACCAAAACAGTGCACAAAACAAACTCTAGCCAGCGACGTTAATCTTCAATCAGAAAAACAATGCACCAAGTTAATTCATCCAGTTTAAACAATACCCAATATTTTTTCCTTAATTTCTCAGGATTACAAAGAGTCAAAGAACTCACAAATTGGATAAGTATTCAACTCAGAAAATGCAAAATAATGGGCAATGCTCAAAACTGACGAATTCAGACTACAATTAGTAACGTGAACTTCAATCAACAAAAAAAAGCACCAAACAACATTACCCAGTATCACAATCACTCAAACGTTATTCTTTGATGTCTGAGGATTGTAACAAGCCCAAGAACGCGTGATTTGACCAAGAAACGAGTTAAGAAACGCAAACACAAAATTGATGCACAAAACTAACGAACTGGCTGCGATGAACGACGACCAAAGCAATGCTCAAAAACGAACCAATAAATGCAACAAATGAATGGATACAACCCTCAAGAGCTGAGCTCTGATACCAAATGATGCATGAATAAGGAGGAGAATGATCGTTCTTGAGGTTTTGACGAAGAACAAATAATCCCAAGCTGTGACGATAAATTCCAGCGCAATAATTCAATGAATAAATTCTCTTTGTGTTCAGTTTTGTGCTTAATATTAAGTAAATGAAATAATAATATTAATACCAATAGTAATTCAGCAAGAACTCAAATAAAGAGGATATTTTTGTGTTGCAAATTTTCTGTTTATAATTAACTATAATTGAAACAACAATGAAAATAAATGGATAGAAATATTAAGAGAATTAAACCTTAAAGACCCGCAAGTCACTGAGTTTAATCTTCCTAATATACCTTAAATTATAATCCTCAAATTATAATTAAGGGTTTCCTAAAACACTCTCGTAACCTCACAAGCTTAAACTACAGTTTTGTGAAAACTGATAAAAAAACTAGCCTAAGGCAATGCAAAATACAACACTGAAAATGAAAGTAGTCTAATGTGATATATATACAAAGGAATGGCTGTTGTGCTAGTGAAACCCTACGTGTGAAGATGAGTAGAATGTAATCTGATGGTTAGAATCATTCTCTGCTGATCCTATGATGCAGAATAGGGTATTGTGATGAGCTGTTGAGGAGAGTAACGGCTGGAAACTCCTTCAGCATGTTCTTTGTGGTCCAAGGAGTAGGAGATGCCAGCTGCTAGTGCTTGTGGTCCTGCGTGCATACATGAATCAGATTTGAAGAGCTGGTCATATGTGTGCTTGTTGCTAACTTTGTGGTCCAGCCGGATTGAGGTAAGGCTGAATGGAGCTTGATGTGCTACTACTACAACAACAACAACACCACCACTACCACCAACAACAACAACAACAATAGTCCCAGTATATCCCATCTAACACAGGGTACTGAGGGAGTCTGATGTACGCACTAGTACAAAACACAACACTTACGTCTCCTACCTCACGTCGAGTATACAAGTACCAGAAGTATATTTTTTTTTTGTAATAAAATGAGAAGCTCTCAAGCTTTTACAAAAAAGAAGCAAAATCAAATAAAAAACAAACCCCCCGCCCAATCCCTACGCTCTCTCTCTCATTTCGAATTCCCCTTTCCCTTTTCTCATTCATTCCCCCTTCCCCTTTCTCATCCAGAACAAAATTTACAAAACCCCAAAACCTCACCCTCCACTCTCATTCTCCTCACGTCTCACCAAACTCCACTCTCTCTCCTCTCACAGATCTGGTACGTTTTACCTCAAGAGCTGCTCACGTCTCTATTTTCGATCTCCGTTCTCTCTCCTCGTCTCCGTTCTTTCCCTTGACTGGTTTGTTTCCCTATCCTTATTCGCCTCTCTCTCCTCTCCCTTTCGATTAATTTGATTGATTGATTGATTTGGTTTTAGGGTTTGTTTTTTTTATTTCACCTTTGTTGAAGTTAGGGTTTTCATTCTTAAATTTGTTAATTTGGTTGTTTTAGATGAATGGATTTTATGGGTATAGCTTAATTTTTTGTGGGTGAATTTGTTTTGGGTATTTAATTTGTTGTTATGTTTTGTTGAATTTAGGTTTTTTTTTCTTTGAATATGTTGATTGGTTGTTTTTGTTGAAGGAATTTGTGGGTATTTGTTAATTATTTGTGGGTATTATTTATTTTTTCATTTTTGAGTTTCTTTTGTTGGAAAAGATTGTTCCTTTTTATGTATGTTATTTTATTATTGATTAAGATTAGTAATAACTTGTATACATGATGAAATTGGTTGTTCTATGTTGTCTCAAAAGGTGAAAGGTTGAATCTTTTGGGAATTGAGGTTGAGGGTGATTATTTTAATTTGATGATAGAATAATTCATATTGGAATTAGTGGTTGCATGTGGATTTTTGATGATTTCTAGCTGAATGTTTTTATTTGTACAAGTATGATGCTATGACTTGATTGTTGGGTTTGGTGGAGCTAGGTTGATGTTGAATTATTAGCTTGTTTGGTTGTTGATTAGGTTTTATGCCATAATTGTTGTCTAAATTGTTTAGATCACCATAGCATGATTGGCAAGTTGGATCTTCTGCAAGCATGATGTATTGACCTGTTTGGTGCTTTTTCTTTATTGAGCATTTTTTGAGAAAGTTTTACTTGTATTCTTTTTGTGTTTTTATTTACCGCAAGGAGTTTATGTATCCTGAATCTTGTGCTTTAGGTACTGAAACTGGTGGATGTGTTATATTCTTTTTACAGGATGACAAGGCTGATGCGATCCTCAAGTACATGCTGGATGAAGCCAGGCTGCTCAAGGCATATGGTGAGTTGCCCGACCACGTCAGGCTCAATGAGGGTATCATTGTTTTGGTTGCAGAAACCTATTAGGAAGGGAATTGTGAGACACACTTTTATGGTAGAACATCTGGGACAAAGAAGAGTTAATGATGGTGTAAGCAATACGGAGTACTCTATTAATTCCCCGACTTACCTTAACTTTGAACTCTTTCATGATGAATTATTGAATTGTATTTATGTAGGATTTGTATGTGCTGCGCTTCTTCATCTGCTGATGAGTTGCCTCACTACTTCATGTAAGCAATACGGAGTACTCTATTTATGTAGGATTTGTATTTATGTTAAATTTTCAACTGTGATGATAAGTTGCCTCACTACATCTGCTGTTGACTATATTTCTCCTTGTTTTCTTTTCTTTTCTTTTTTCTTCTCAGGCAGAATTTGAACTTTTAACAGCAGGAAGTAGGGAAAAATTGAACATGGAGACTGAGTATGTTTACTGCTCCTCTTATTAAAATTCACTTAAATTGTATCTACTTTGGTGCTTGAACTCACTGAAAATTGAGAAGTTGACTTATATAGTTTCAAAAAATCACTTTTTCACTTTATGAAGTGGTCTATCTTGCATCATACCAGTCACAATTGAAGGCATTGGACCACATGTATATAGGCACTAAGTGTCTGATCTTTGTTTGTCGATGTCTAGTTTTTTTTGTGAAGAATTCCTTTCCTTCCATTATTAGAAAAGGGAAGCAAACAGAGATACAAAAAATGATAACATTATTAAGCTGCTCTTTATGGACCTAGCCGTGTATTCTGTTGGTGTTTTTTTCTCTTTCCGTTCTTCCCCTTTTCTTATTCGAAGTATATGCGACACTTGTTATTTTTTGGGTCTCATGTAGTGTGAACTATTAATCATAGGTAAATTCACCATTTACCTATGTCATTGTTGATAGTGAAACGTAAGTGGCATTGTCTGTGGTGCTCCTCTGTGTTTGTTTTAAAAGCATGTCATAACTTATTGGAGGCATTTCGAAGATCTAATTTGTTTTTCTATTGAAACTTGGAAGAAAATCAGTAAACCTTGTCAATCTTGAATTGTGCACTACATATTGAATATAATATGTGTGGGTGGATAAAGGTTCTTACTTTTTGATAGAAAGCTTGAAAGATCCTCGCACTGTTAACACAAACTTAATAACTGTAAAGTAACAATGATTAGTTTGCTGCTCATGTAGAACCCCAACTTGCTTATCTAGCATAATTTAGCTTGAAAAGAGAAAAATAAAATCTCACCTTCTCTGTTTCCTTGTTTACCCTGGTGAGTTTGGTTTTTTCCTAGCTTACTGCTTGCTAGTGATGGATGCAGGGTGGTTGTATGTTCAGTACTTTCCATGTTTGCCTGACTATAAGGAGATAACATTGACTTAGTTATCAGTTGCTTCTGTTTGGGTTTTCAATGGAATTTACTTTGTTTCGCTGGACAGAGCTGCATCATGTACCTTGATGTTCAGAAATGGATCAACATTCTTATTGATCGAGACACTGAAAATATTTTCAGGAAGACGCACACATGTATCCACACCCCGGGGGATCCACATGTGGTACCACAAGACCTCTCCAAGTCAAAGTTAGATTAAGCTTTGACTGGAGCAAGGCTAGTATATTCTGATATCAGACTCTACACGAAACTGCTTTAGTAATCGCAGAGGAGGTAAAGAAAAAAAATTTAATTTGTTTTCAGACATTTTTTCTTCATCAGGATAGAGAAGTTCTTATGGATTTGCATTACACTGGGTTGTTGTATTTCTTCATTATGGAACTGTCATCCAATTACATTTCTTGCTTTATCATGATGGAGCCATAGTAGATGACTAGGTGTTCCCCTGGTTATTCAGAGATTAGGCTTCTTTATGCTTCTTATGTTTGTTGAGCTATGGTTATTCAATATCATTTAATGGAGTTTTGAATCATCGAGTTTTTAATAATAATATAATGAAGATTGGAGCAAGCATGATATAAGATTCGATAGATTTTTTCAGTGCAGGCCGCTGACGGATGTGTCAAGCTTGAGAAAATTTTAAATGGTGAGTTCCCTTTTCATGACAGTATTTTGTATGTCTAATTGATTGGGACTCCAGTACGTGTCAGTTGTCACTTATTACTTTCACTAATTTCTATTTATGGATGAGCCAGTTTCTTGATGAAGTCTTCAAATCTCTCAAACAGAAAGATAGCTCATGACTTGAACCCCCCATCCTGTGTATCATAGGTAACAATTTTTTTTTTATTCTGCTAGATGCTTACTAACTCACTTCTGCTTCTCACTATTCTTTTCATTTCTCCATCCATGTGCTATATATGTGTGCAAAACTTGTTGATTATCTACTAGGGTAACTGCGACTGCCTCTTTTCACTTATCCTCTTTTCACTTATCTTACACAGAATGTAACCGCCACCGTGAATAAGTCATATTATTGGATTTTGCTGGCTCTCTGTCACTCCCGTTCTTTTAGCCAATATTGTGGTTTTCCTTGTCAGATGTACTTCAAAAAGAAGAAGACCGGAGGCATCTCTTTCAATAGCACTATACCTTTAACCCATATAGATGAGAAGGTATGCCATCAGATTCTGCAAAATGACATAACCGGAAAACACAAGTCTACGGTCACATTTTCAAAGGGTTGGCGTTTCCTCGCAAGACCTCCAGATTCTTTCTTTTGCACGGATACATTTGAAGCTTGCACATAGAAAACCAAGTTTATTGCTTTGAACTTTATCCGTTGGCAATTAGTCATGCCAATAGCTAGTCATAGTAATCTTATGAATTGGATGTAATTTGACAGCTTCAATTGTGCAATGCAATGTTTGTTTCAAGAAATTTTATTGTAAATGTATTTGCATTGAGCAATAAACGAACCTAATTTCAGGGACAAAAAATACACAGGAATCGAGACGTTTTAATAAAATATTACGTCGGCTTTTCCTAAAAACCAGACGTAAAAAATAGCATTCACGTCGGCTTTTCACACAAACCAGACGTAAGAAATGTTTTCTTACGTCCATTAAACGGAAAACCAGACGTAAATATATAATTTTTACGTCATTTGGAATCGATGTAAAAGTTTTTTTCTTTTACGTCGAGAATATATCCGACGGGTATTTTTTTCCTGGAATCTGACGTAAGTGGCTTTTTTACCTGACGTAAATGCTTTTTTTTGTACTAGTGACGCAGCCTTACCCCGATTTGATGTGCTACTATGGTTGGCAAATGGACTGGACATAGCAGGAAAATGAGCGGCATTGTGTGTCGTTATATAGAGCACAAAAAAAGTTATGTCTAATGAGGAACAACCTGCCACGGTTGCCAGCAAAGAGACCAAGGTGAGGCCAATGAAAACCAATGATGCAGCTGGAAACACCTCCATCAATGAGCAGCCCCAGTCAGCCAATGCACCAAGAGCAACAGGTGCACAACCCACTAAAAAAGGAAGCGGAAGGCCTATGAAGTAACCTCTATCCCCCTGCATACAATGTAAGTTGATTTAATACACATACAAAAAACTTTTCCATATGCCTTGCTTGCGCTTGTTGAAAGTGGCATAAGAAAATAATTTGGGTGATGTATGTGTAATGGCCTTGCAGGTTGATGGATATGGGTTTACACGGGCGCTAATCGGACTCACTGGGTGATGGTATGTTTGGTTGTTGAAATATGGTGATATGCTTGTTATCCATCTTGTTGAGTATGCCCTTATACTTATTGTGTAATGACATGTTTACTTGTAGAATTTTGGTGTCGCACCTATGAGTCTGCCACAAAGTCAAAGTTCTATCATCACTAGATTCAATCCCTCTCTAGCATCAACACAATGAAGATCGTTGGACATCATGTTATGGCTACTGACTATGTTATTGTACATTCTCCTTAAGCAAACGATGTAGCTCTTTAGAGACAAAATGTAATCTAATTTACTTGCTTATATATTGATTGTTGATTTTGGTTAAGAAAAGGGTATTTCATAAACAACTAGGCTCTTTTCAATTGCAATTGAACTTTACATTTTGGTGTCAATATCTTTTCATGTCTTAAATTATCAAAGATACAATGTTATTGAGAGCTACATCGAAATTATTACACTTTGTTTCATTCCACAAATCTTGACAAATATGACACCCCAAAGTGAATCTACAACAACTCATTACATGAAGAAACTGCAAAGTTATTCCTTGTTTTGTTTGAAACCAGTTGCATCTTCAATTGGAGGCATTGTTGCTCACACAAGGTATGTTCTTGTTTCATGTCTTCCATCTTTGTCTTCAATTTATGACACTTATCTTTCCACTTTTCAACCTCACCAACCAATCCCAAATTTTCCTTCTTCGGATTACACATATCTAATCAATAATGAAACCCCTCCCGAGTAGGTTTCTTTTCCAAGTCCTTGTGTTGATAATATTCTTTAGCCTATAAAAAAATCATGCATCCATTAGCCAACAACAACATTTATACTCTTAACGAAGATACATTTCACTTCCTAAATTATAAAGTAACCACACAAAAAAAGGGATAAAAGAAAATTACTTATTCTTCCAATCGTGACATTTGAAAAATGCCCTTCCCAAATTTTTTGTCTTCTTACATTGTTAATCATGACTGGTTTTCCATGATTACAATTAGTGCCTCCCTTATTGGAGCTTCATGAATCTCTTCCACTCCCAATGAATACTTAGATTGAGGGGAATTTTCATGGGAGTTTATTTTTTGAAGGTTTTGTGGTGAGCGCTTGTCGAAGCGTCCAAATTAATTCTTACTTCCTAATACTAATTACAACATATAGGGAAGTAGAGTTCGTATTCCCGAGGAACGGGAACTTCTAATGTGTAAAAACGTAATAGTACTTAGTAAACTAAGCACCCAAAGGAACCAATTATTGGGGTTTTTCTATTTGAGAATCAACTAAAACTAATTAAACTAATGTAGATTAGTTAAACTAGTTGTGAAAATAAGAAAGGAAGAGTTATTATTAGTCGAATTAATATCCACTACTGAATTTATAAACCGATCATAAAAATCACTTCTAAGTACTCCTCTTCAATACTCTATTGTGGAAGTAGAATTCCTATTTCTCCTTAGGTTTAGCAATCTATAACGAAACACTTTACTAGATAACATTAACTATTAAACAACCAAAACAAGCATATCAACAAATAAATTAGAGAAATATCAAAAGAGAAAGATAATACTAACACAAGCGGAAATATTCAATCAATATAATTACTCTCCTTATGAATTACTAACCATGAAAATCATGCATCAATAAACCATAGTTGCCTCTCGGAAAAGAGAGATTGAACAATTACGGATTAAGTATCAACTATAACAATTAATCAAAACAAAATTTCACCTAGTTGTACACCTAGGGAAAACAATCGCTGATCATAAAATAAAACAAGAGAGCAATTAAATATTTAAGAGTAGAAAGAGAGAAGATCAATCTCAGATCCAATATCTTCAAGTAATCAAACTAAGAGACATGAAATTAGTTCTTCATGTTCTTTCTAGAGAGGTTTGTAAAATAAATAAGGCAAAATTGTTCGAGCACCCCTTTTATATGTTCAAATTTGTAGAGGCACCCAATTTATAATCCTTTTTGTAAGAACACCCCCAAAAATCTTAAAAGTGTTGTTTTGACATCCCCAATTGGAATTTTCGATCAAAAGACAGGGTAAACTTCTCAATTTGCTCTATGTGAGTACACGAGGCTTGACGATGGAGTAAGTTGGAATAGTAGCCCAAATACAAGATTTTCCTCGCACACAACCATAATTCTATCCATTTCCCTCCAAATTGATTATCCTTCATGATTTAGTCAATCTAATGGATAAAAGATTCACATAACTAAAGTCAGAAAAGACAAACAGTAGCATTCCCAACCAAAAAGAAGAAACATTTTATGCGTCATATACACATGAAAGTGAATAAATGTGAAATCCACAACACCATTATTTAATAGTCCAATACAAATCAAAAGATCACTAAACTACACCTAAGACAGGTTTACATAGCCCATCATGTCATATAAACTTATATAAGTAAATTACACTTCAGTGTAAAATTGAAACCTGCTAATTCTTATAATGCCCATCGGGCTTGCCATAAGGAAGTAAAAGATTCCACCTAACCCACATGAATTTAAAGGAATGAAGGAAGGAGAACGAATTAGGAGGGAAACGGAGGCCGGGGATTATGGTTGTGTTGGAGGGAAATCGTGTATCTGGGCTTGTATTAAGCTCACTCCTCCAATGAATTGAAACATTTAAGTTGAACATAACTTCAATGAATTGAAACATTTAAGTTGAACTAAACAGAGCCAAAGTTCTTAGTTCAATTTAATTTTAATTTTTTTAGGCTAAATAAAGTGTTCCAATTGTTTTATATTCTAAAGATAAAACTATAACCAGCTATAGACCCTCCAGTACACAAACAATAATAATAATAATAATAAGGTAAAATATAACATAAAGAGAAATGCTTACTTCTTCATGAAATGTTTCGTACATTGTAATTTCATCCAACCCAATCAATTTCAATTTTTAAGGGAAAACTATAAACTTAGGGCCAAATTCTTTGAAATGTTAATTTTTAATGTCTAAGGCTCTGTTTTGTACTGGTTGAAAACTTAACTGTATTGAATTTAACTGGAAAAATTGAACTGAACTTAACTGGAAAGAGCTGAACTTAACTAGAAAGAACTGAACTGAACTTGAATGAATTATAATGTAAATATAACTAAATAATTAAATTGAAGAAACTGAACTGAAAAAACTGCACTTAAAGTTTTCACACAGGAGCATCTTGGGAAGTTACCTAGTTTTTTTTTTTGGGGGTGTTTAAATAACACTTTTAAAGTTTGTGGGGTTTTTCTTACAAAAAATATTATAAAAGACTTGTCACTACAAAGTTGAACATATAAAAGGGGTGTCCCAATAATTTTGCCAATAAATAATAATAAATATATGGATTTTTCACCACGTACCCCTGAGTTTTGGGTTAATTCACCATATACCTAATGTTTTTGAATCCAGTACGAGATAACCCAAGGTTTCATTTTCGCGCATGGAATACCCACCGTTAGTAACGCCGTCTAATTAAAATGTTAAATGATAATAATACCCACCGTTAGTTCAGCAAGGGCATATGTTTTTGCGCCAAACCAGCATGCATTTGCCGAAAATTATGTCTCCGACCATCATTAAACTGTACCGTGAAAAATTGGGAGACTTTCATATATGTATTAAATTGGAATTATTTTGGTATAATAGTCTCAATTTAAGATTATTCCCAGTAGTTTTATCTTAAAATTAGTAAAAGAGTGATAAAATATGATTTCATATCCATAAAAGTTTAATGAGGAAATTTCTCAAAAAAAAAAAAAAGTTTAATGAGGAAATGTCTGGCAAAAACGGGATCCATTAATTAAGAAGGTTTCCTTTTTTTTTTCTGGGAAAATTGTTGGCACACCCCTATTATATACCAAAGTTTGTAAGCACACCCCTTTTATATTCAAATTTGTAAGCACACCCCTTAAAATTAAAAAGTGTTATTAAGACACTCCAAAATTGACTATTTGACCAAAAATCAACCCAAAATTCCCCTTTTACCCTTCTTTGACTCAAATTGACCATTTTAAAATTGTTTAAAAGAGATGTAATAATTAAAATTGAAGTAATTTCTAAATTGTGGTTGAATTTCATAAACTTTTTAAAGGATGAAGGAAAACAATTAGCGGTGGGGGATAATTAGAGGAGTGTGATGAGGGTGGGAGGGATTGATTTTTTTGATAAAATGGTCAACTTGGGTCAAATAAGGGTAAAAAAGGAATTTCGGGTTGATTTTTGGTCAAATGAACAATTTTGGGGTGTCTAAACAACACTTTTTAATTTTAAGGGGTGTTCTTACAAATTTGAATATAAAAGAGATGTGCTTACAAACTGTGGTATATAAAAGGAGTGTGCCAACAATTTTCCTTTTTTTTCCCGATAATTAAACTTTTTTTTTTGAATGGAAAAGAGAGCTTTCATTAAATAATAGCCATACGGCATCTACAATCAAAATTGACATCAACAAAATATGAAATCAATAGAGCAGAATACATTCGATAACAAACACTAACTGATAGCATCCCTCTGTACTTGAACGACTTCCTTTTCATCGCTGTCTTCAGTTGAGCAGCCTTTGTGCGGAAGAGCCCTATATAGCTTTGAAGAATGTTTGATCTTTCCATCTTGATGAATACAACTCTTTGTAGATCCATATGATCATTGAACTCTATAAGAACATCAATTACTCTCATAACTGAATAAACTCCTACTGTAGAGGAGACTAGTTTTATTTGTACTACAACTGAAACTAAATAAAAAGATATTAAGAACTTGAACTTTTGGGCTTACCATTAGTGTATAGAGCACTAATGGCGCCCCTAGTGGAGGCTAGTGTTTTTTTGGAGGTTAGGGTTTTTTTAGAGGGGTTATAGATTGTTAGATAAGCATATCTCTCCCGATAATTAAACTTAATATTATGTGATGGGCACTACACTAACACTAATACTTGTACTTTCTGAGTTACTGGCTGAGCACTTCCTCTTTTGAATATCCATCCCATTTACCATTTCCCATTCAAAAAATTCAAAATCTCAAACATCACTCATTTCTCTCTCCTCAATAATCAATATCTCACACACACACTATCCCCAAAATTCAGCAAATCCCAAATTCAAATCTCCCAACCCCACCCACACACACAAAAAAACAAAATACTTCACAAACAAACCCAATTTTCCAACACAAGAACCATACAATATTTCTTTTTCTTGGGTTGGTTAGATACTCACAAAACAAAACACCCTTCTCGTTTCTTGATGATATTGTCTTCCTAGGGTTCCTAAATCGGTGTCCACAGTATATATATTCTTCTCGAGCCCTGATCTTTTGTTCTCAAGTCAAGTGGCCTTACTTTAATCTCCCCCAAAATATATTTTTTTTATAAAGAATTTAAAGTTTTGAGGTGGCAAAAAAAGAAAAGAAAGAAAAGTTCTAGTCTTGGTTGGTTGATCTTGGTGGGTTTTGGGTTTTATTGAAAATGGATTGTTTTTACTAAGTCCATTTTCAATTTCTTTGGTTACTAACATCACAAAGTCTTAGTCTTGGTCTTGGTATTGGTCTTTCAGCTAAGTCAGGAAAAGGATAATTAGTTGGCTTGTTATGGTACGTACGTGAAGTATCTGTGCTTTTAAGTAATTAAATACTGATTTTGTGGGTACCCTTTTGGCCTTTCTTGTTATAAATTGCATATTGTGTGGTTTTAAGGTGTATCATCATAGTATGCTGTGTTTGAGTTTGTGTGAATAGTTAGGAGAAGTTGGTGTGGTTAGATTAGGGAAAAGGAAAGGAAGCATGGGTTGTGTATATGGTAAATGTTGTAAGCGGCGTCGCCGTAGAAAGGGGAAGGAAAAGGGTGCAGGATATAGGCAGTCCGGTGTTCAGGGGATACCTGTGTTTGGTGAGAGGTCATTGGAGTATGTTCCTGTACCGTCGCATAATTTCGGTTTGGAATACTCGGTGCTTACTCAACGAGGGTACTACCCTGACTCACCTGATAAGGAGAACCAAGATAGTTATTGTATCAGGAGTAAGATACAGGGGAATGTAGATATTCATTTTTTTGGGGTGTTTGATGGTCATGGGCAGTTTGGTACTCAGTGCTCGAATTTCGCCAAGGATAGGTTGGTCGAGATACTTGGTAGTGATCCTGCTTTGTTACAGGATCCTGTGAAGGCGTATAATGATGCTTTTCTGAGAACGAATGAGGAATTGCACGACAGTGATATAGACGATACGATGAGTGGTACAACTGCGATCACTGCTCTTGTTGTTGGGAATAAACTCTATGTCGCCAATGTGGGTGATTCTAGGGCTGTGATTGCCCTAAGGAATGGGAATCAGATTGTAGCACAAGATCTATCTCGTGATCAGACTCCGTTTAGGAAGGATGAATATGAGAGAGTGAAATCGTGTGGGGCTAGAGTTTTGAGTGTTGATCAAGTGGAAGGGCTTAAGGATCCTGATGTACAGACTTGGGGTGATGAGGAGACTGAAGGCAGTGATCCTCCAAGATTGTGGGTTCAAAGTGGGATGTATCCCGGAACAGCTTTCACGAGAAGTGTTGGAGATAGCACTGCTGAAAAAATTGGTGTCATAGCAGCTCCGGAGGTGTCAGTAGTTCAACTTACGTCAGATCACCTGTTCTTTGTTGTTGCTAGTGATGGTGTCTTTGAATTCCTCTCGAGCCAAGCAGTTGTCGATATGGTATGTTGCATATGTTTTCAGTAATTAGCCATCTGTTTCTCCTGCATTCTTCTACTAGCACCACTGTGACTGGATGTTTTCTGTTTGCATTTGTAAGGACACTGAATTGCTTCTCGTGCATTTTTTTCCCTGTGGCATTAGAAACCTTTGGCAAACTAAATATAACACTACCATAGCTGATGTTGCTTCATATGTTCTTGTGGTCAGAACTTTATGTCTTTGAGAGCATACTACATTGATACACATTGTGCCCCCACCCCCCTTATGTATTTGATTTGTGCAAGTTGCTATTCTTAGTAGTGCCTTGCATCAAAATATTATTATTTTGGATCCTACTTGCTTTTAGCAAAACGTGACTCATTACCTTTTTTAGTCCACATTCTTGAGCAAGTTTACGATTGAATAATTAGGTCCTCTGTTGTGCCCGAGTATTGTTGGTAGGAAAAAACCTGGATCCAGACAATTCATCTAATTGTTTATTTGTTTATTTCTGGATTATCTTGTGATAATGATAAAGATAAAATCTCTGTGCAGGTAGGTAAAGTTTAGCAATGACAGTGAGACTGAGCATAATCTTAATATGATCATGAATTTTGGGTTCCACTCATTTCTCTTTTAGAATCTGTAATTGTGTTGATGTATTTGATACAACCTGTTGAAGTAATGTTTTGCCCTTTCCGATTTCACTCATTATTTCTCCTAAAAAAAGTAGAATATTCTGCAATGGAATTATGCAGTTTCAACTTTGAGCATCCAACTCCAAGTTTCACTGTTTTTTTTTATATATTTTGATCAGGTTTCCAATCATGAAGATCCTCGAGATGCATGTTCTGCAATTGTTGGGGAGTCATACAAACTATGGTTGACCCATGAGAATCGTACAGATGATATTACTATCATTATTGTGCAGCTTAAAGGTTTATCTAGTGTACGTATCTCTGGAACTTTTCCCTATTATCACCTGCTCAGTTGATGAATCTGTATTCAGTTTTCCTTCTACAGGTTTTGAAAAGTGTCAACCAACGTTCCCTGATGATTAGTTTATGGTGTTCTTGTTTGCCTTATATATTCTTGATGATAAGGTTTATCTGTGGTGTGCTTGTTATCTTTATTTTCCTGATGATACGTATCTCAGGAGCTTTCCATTAGTATCACCTATTTTAGTTGATAAATCTGTGTTCCACAGTTTTCGCAAGTCTTGCAATAACCGATATTTTAGTGACAGTATTTTTTTTAAAGGATGCCCAGTTATTGTAGGAAAACAAGTATGCCAAATTGCGTTCCCTGAATTAGTCTGTGGTGTGCTTGTTACCTTCATCTTCGTGATGATTAGCTGTAATATTTATTCCCATCAGATGTTGTAATATATTGAATACTCAAGCTCAGTTTGTGTGATTACAGAGAGTGGTGATCTGCTTTGTTGTCTGATATTGATGTTTAAAACTGCTTACTAAAGCATAGTAAAATTTCCTATGGTGTGCTTTCTTTTCTTGAAAGTCCGTGACATGTCTTCTATTTATAAACTGGTTTGCTCATTTCCTTTCTGAATTTTCACAAAGACTGGAGGGGAGCTACATGACGGTCTCTCGTTATGCATCATCCATGTTGTCTGCTCCCTCTTCAATTCCTCTCACGCATTCTTTGCTCTTGTGACAGTCTGTCTCTGGGACAACTAACGAAGTGATTCAAGAAGATAGAAAGCATAGTGTAGCAGTAATAGAAAATGCTACTCCTGATTCAGTTACTACAGGCTCAGAAGTACTTCAGTCAGCAGGAAGTAGTTTATCAGATGTGCAGCCTGTGTGCCCTCAGCCAGCATAAATCTGTAGTTGTATCTGCAACTTTTCAAGATCTGTGCAAATTATGTTCTAGGTGAAGCTGCCGATTAGTTCCTGGACTCCATTGACAACACGTGCTATGCTTAGATTGATTTGAAGAGGTGCTTTACCAATCTTCACTGTTCTGTGAAGTGGTTGGAGACTTTTTCCATGTAACTCTTCCTATCCCCTCTCTGTATTGAACTTGAAGTTTTCTTTTATGTTCTTTCCTTACACTTTGTTATGATTCCACCTCTTAATACAAACAAATTATTAGTGTCGTAGACAAGTTCTTAATATCGTGTTGCTATATGCGGCAGGTAAAAGGTTACTGACCCATCTAAAGCAGCGACGGCGAGTGGAATGATTTTAGCTTTGCTGCGAAACATTATTGTGGTCACAAAATGAAGTAATATGTGCTGCAGTGATGGATGTAGCTGTGCTTTTCAACCTTAAGACACAATGAATTATTGCCGGTGTCAGTGTTAAGTTGTTAATGCAGACTCTTGGATCAGTGCTGGGAGCTTCTGTTCAGCATAGAATTGGTTTCGTCGATCTGAGGTTGGTTATGCTGAACTTAGTGAAATTATCTGGATGAAGTTGTGGAACAGCTGGAATTTGACTGCCGCCTGTTTATACTTGATAGGAAACTGACATTTTGTAACACAAGGGGGTTTAATGAATTTCCTTGGTTATTAGCTCTGTGTTTGGCCATGAACATTTTACCTTCTCTGCATCTTGTTAAACGTGTACAGTATAACTCACCGAGCTTAATGCTTAACCTAGTGCAGGGACCTTCATATGTACACTCGTGAATGTCTGCTTTATGACTTATGAGTGATTCTTGTACTCACAATTGGAGAGAAACCCGTATGTTATGTGCTCTGAACTCATGAATCTTGGTAGCCTGGGCACTTTATGGACATTCTTTTTTGTCAAAAAGCAAGCCAACAGTGCTCATTGACGTTGAATCGTTGATACTGAGCTTATTAGTTGCCTCTGGACTAAGTTGGGGTTCACGTGTCAGTGTAAACTTTACTTCAGTATACCTATTTTTTTTGTTCATACCAAAACACAAAAAGCATATCTATATTTTAAGTTTCTTTTACGACATTTCTTTTGAGAGTCAGAGTAATCTAAATGAGGACCCTCGCGCCCTCGTGTGCAGCACTGTAACTTGCAAATGTACGATTTGCACCACTTGGTCCAGTTTTGTCTTCTACGCCTTGAGGCTAATAGGCCATGATTTTCGGTGTCCACAATCCGGCCAGAGCTCTGCTCTTTCCTAATCATTCACCTGATGAAACTGGCGCTTGGATCGTCTCTTATGATTAGAGATATCCTTTTTTATTTAATTTAACATTGGTTAACGCTGTTTTCGGGAAAGTGGCGATTAAAATCCTTACTTATTTTAATCGTGCAATAAGGCTCTCTTTCTTTCAGTTGTATCAATTAAACCCCTGAAGTTATTATAGATTAATTAAACTATTTTTTTAATTTCCGGCAACTGATGTAATGTTCCGGCCAATACTAAGTGATATGACATTTAAGAATATGAAAAGCAAAAAAAAAAACGAATTTTGAATGGGTAAATACTGGCAGCAGAAGCAACTCTTACTTGACCCTACAAATCACAGGACTTGAAAGTAGATAGAAGAAGTCTGAAAAAAGGAGGAGTTATAGGTGAATTAGCGGAAGAAATGCAATTTGCAACTTACGATCAGTTGATCTTAGGCGAAGTCAATCCAGATGAATTAGCCTTAGTTGGTATGGCTTTCTCAATAAATCATCAACTTAGACATATCAAGCTATTGTTGTCCCTGTTACTATTGCAATGCTGGAAAATCGCCAAATATAGCAAAGATAATGTCAGTGAAACAAAGGGCAAATTCTTGACTTAGCTTGTTTGATGACATATGGTCCATGAAGATAGTTAAATAAATTTGAATTCAAATATTGCATACATGAGGCACCACGAACTAGACCAAATTGACAATTTTCGCAACATAAAAACCGCCCTCCAATCCATCATCATTTGTCTGTGGTGGATAGTAATGATCACTCTAGTAATGTTTTTTGTAAATGTATTTGGTATACATACAATACACCTAAGTAATACATTTATAGATTATTCAAAAATCAGTTTTTTTTTTTCCTTTTCATTTTCTTGAATGCCATGTCACTTTTCTCGAAGTCTTGGCCGGAAAATTACATCAGTTGGCCGAAAATTGAAAGATTAATTTTTGCTCTATATTAATAACTTAAGGGGTTTAATTGCTACAATTGAAAGTAAAGGGGCCTAATTGCACGATTGAGATAAGTAAGGGGTTTAATCGTCACTTTCGCGATTTTCGCGAACTTAATAAAATAATGGGTAACCTTTTTGTGAATACTATATAGATATCATTGTATAGGAATGGCCCAACTTTTTACTAATTGTTAGTGAATACTAAGGTACATCATATTTTTCTATGTAAATTTACCTTTCTTTTTTTATGAGCGATTTTCTTTCAACTATTATACCTAATAAAACCATAGTTTTAAAATCCGGACCGGTGATCGACCCGATCACATGGCTGGATCACTGGGTCACTGGTTCAACCGGTGGGTCACTAGTTGACCCGTTGGTTCGCAAATAAATAATATAAAATTAGTTTTTAATATTTTAAAGTTATAATATAACATAAAATATAAATCTAATCTAATTTATAGTGAAATTCTAATATTTTCATGTTTTAAATAACATTAGAATTATTTTTCTAATATTTATAAATGATTTTAAATAGTTTTTGATAGAAAAATCCCATTTTATATGATTGAAAAATAGTTAATAAGATTTTAGATGAGTTCAATGCTTTAATTTCATAGTTACCTAGTTGTATGGAGTATGAAATTGGGTAATAAATTATTATTTAACAAAAGATATCCTTTACTTTTAAAAAAACAGTGGTGCAGATATATATATTAAATGTGTCAATTAAATCATGTACAGAAAGTTGGCTCAGTGGTAAAGGCATTGATGTGGGTGAGGCTGGTCTCGTGTTCAATCCTCCATGGGAGCAAACTTTTGTTCTGAAATTGTTTGACTGTTCAAACCCGGTTAGCCCGGGTCAACGGGGTTTCGGAAAACCCGGCGGGTTTGACCGGTTTGATTGCATAACCGATCTGAAGAGCGGACCGACCCAGTGAAGGTACCGGGTCCGGGTTGACACGGGCGAACCGGCCAATGAGTTGTTTCCATTCGCCAGAGTTGGGAACGAATCCCAACTCGGTTTGTATTTAGTTTCCTTTGCATACAGTACTTTTTGCATATTTGGGTCAATGGGGTCCAAACTCTATAATTGATAACATGTATTTTGAATCTCCAATTCTTAGGTACACCGGGTGTACGGGTACACGGGTGGATTCATAACTATTAACTAATAGTAAAAAGATTGACTAATGACATTAAAAATGTGACTAATAATATATGTTGTCCTGCTTTGAAAAAAACACCCGGTGTATCTGAAAATTGGAGCAGAAAAAGAGAGTAAGTATATTTCGATAGCAAGAAATAAGAAGTTACTATTCTACTAAAACTCTTTCTAATTAGACGCAGTTAAATGGTAAACCAATTAGCTATCTTGCTGGAATACCATATGTTCTTGGATATAGATTTCTTGGTACTCATACAAGACTGACTTACATTCCTTCAGTATGGAAGTGGATTAGCTTTGGGCTTTTGGCCACCAATGAAAGGAGGAGCTATCCAGTGCGATAGCTCGCGTTTACTAAAACAGGAAAACCCTTTTTTACTATCCGTGATCTACATTGGAAGAATAAGGGCTTTACGTAGGTGCGTGGGCTAATTGAAGAGAGATTGAAGCCCTATGAATTCAATGTGCACGCGGATCTCTCTGGAAAGTAGATTTCCTAGTAGGAGAGAGGGTGACGCCACGCTGTTCATCTGCACCTCGCGAACGTGCTCAACTCGTATCAAAGAAGAATTCGAGAGAAGGCCCTTTTCTTCTAATTGACATGGTGACATAGTGTATAGGTCTTTGTATAGGTTTCTCTTTTTGGGTTAAATAAAAGAATCTATACCCAACCCATAATTGTATTTATGAAAGGTCTTCAGTGTACTTTAGCAACGTACAAGGTATAAATGCTTTGCATTCAAAGTGGTCTTCCATAGCTTTAAGGGAGAAGAAGGAGCGA
>ONZK01001009.1:14095-32721 GCA_900322385.1 Pharnaceum exiguum | reverse complement strand
TTTAACTACCACACACGCAACTACTATACTACTAGCACTCTACGAGTAGATTAGTTGAGTGACTAGACTTAGACTCTCTTTGATATCAATCACTAAACGTTAGAAAGTAGGAAAAATCATAAGAGAAAACAACCAGCTACTATCATTTCTTGTATTTAGTTTCCTTTGCATACAGTACTTTTTGCATATTTGGGTCAATGGGGTCCAAACTATATAATTGATAACATCTATTTTGAATCTCCAATTCTTAGGTACACCGAGTGTACGAGTACACGGGTAGATTCATAACTATTAACTAATAGTAAAAAGATTGACTAATGACATTAAAAATGTGACTAATAATATATATGGTCCTGCTTTGAAAAAAAACACCCGGTGTATCTGAAAATTGGAGCAGAAAAAGAGAGTAACGGCTTCACGAATCTCTAATTATCCAAAGTGATTTCAAACCAAGCCCAGCTAATAATTATTCAAATTGCAATTATTTTAAGCTACGCCAGCCTAACCAGGGAATCATTTTGGCACTTGATCCAATAACAGTTACCACAACCCACGGTCATATCCAGCTGCAGACTAATCATTCTCCTCTCCACAAGTTCTGTTTAGTTCCTCACTTTACAATCAAAGAGAACTTTTTCTTTTGATGAAATACAATCAAAGAGAAATTAGTTTCAAAGTGAATGTAAGTGACTTTTCCTGCAGAGCTAGCCACACAGCTTCATCCAAACACGAACAGAAATAGGCTCCACTAATCCATCTTTCCGAGATTTTTTGGCTGATTGGCTGATACATCATGGTTTCCAAGTGTTTCAGTCTCCATCTCCACGCCCACCCTAGACTCTCCTTCTCCTCTCCACACAACACAATTCCGAAGTTAAAGCTTCCTCCACCTAAAAACACCTTAACAACCAAGGTAACTCTCATCCACAGGCAGCTGCACAGAAGATGCTCTTCCCGTCCAATGGCATTGAACAACCCCATAGAGTCCCCTCAATTTGATGTATTTGAGGCCGATCCGACGCTCACCAATGACGACCTTAAGCCTACATTACAAAGTCAACGAACATTTTCAGGGTGGGAGATGGCAAGCCTCTGGATTGGCTTGGTGGTTGGAGTGCCAACCTATTACCTGGCTGGCAGCCTAGTTGACCTCGGCATGGCATGGTGGCAAGGGATAGCCACAGTTGTGGCAGCTAATGTTGTCCTGCTGGTCCCACTAGTTCTGACCGGTGAGCCTGGGGCTCGGTATGGCATCTCATTCCCTGTTTTGGCAAGGTCATCATTTGGAATACGGGGTGCCCATGTGCCAACACTTCTCCGAGCATTGGTTGGGTGTGGTTGGTATGGTATTGAGACATGGATTGGAGGGGAGGCTATTTTTCTCTTGTTGCCAAATTCAATCAAACAATCTTCTATTGCCCATACACTCCCCTGGTTAGGCACTTCGCCACTCGAATTCGGGTGCTTCATTGTTTTTTGGCTGGCACAGTTAGCTATTGTTTGGAAAGGGATGGAAGGAATCCGGGTTCTTGAGAAGTACTCTGCTCCAATTCTGATAACTCTGACATCCTGCCTTCTCATCTGGGCTTATGTCAATGCAGGAGGATTAGGTCATATGTTTTCACTCTCTTCTCATCTTTCCGCTTCTCAATTTTGGTCGCTTTTCTTCCCTTCACTTACCGCGAACATAAGCTTCTGGGCAACTCTTGCTCTGAACATTCCTGATTTCACAAGATATGCAAAAAGTCAAAAGGATCAGATCATTGGTCAAGTTGGCCTACCCATTTTTATGGGTGCATTCACTTTTGTTGGATTGGCTGTGACTTCATCCACCAAGGTGATCTTTGGCCAAGTAATCTCAAACCCCATCCAGCTCCTTGGAGAGATAGGAGGGTTCACAACAATGATCTTGGCCATCCTAGGAATCAGCCTTGCTACGATCACTACCAATATTGCTGCTAATGTGGTAGCTCCTGCAAATGCGCTTGTGAATCTCAGTCCGTCAACATTCACATTTAGGAAAGGATCCCTTCTTACTGCATTGCTGGCCATTGCCTTTCAACCATGGAGGTTACTCAAATCAAGTGAGAGTTTTGTATATACCTGGCTTGTAGGCTACTCTGCATTACTGGGACCAATTGGGGGAATTATACTTGCAGACTACTATATCATACAGAAAATGAAGCTCAACGTAAGCGATCTATATACACTGAAGCCTAAAGGGGCATACTATTATACAGGAGGATATAATATATCTGCAATAACAGCTTTATTTTTGGGGATTTTACCGGTGGTTCCTGGTTTATTACAGAAAACTGGGATACTGCATTCTGTCCCAGGAATATTCGTCAACATTTATAACAGTGCTTGGTTTATTAGTTTCTTCTCTGCAGGCATTATTTATTGCATTTTTTCATCAATAAGGAGGACAGACATATCAGCAGATCCACTATTGCAAGCAGAAGATTGAATTGTGATTATTTGCACACTTCAAAGATTGTGTACTAGTATAATGGTCAGGTTTGGCATCTAGATCTTGATACAATTACTGTAAATATTTCCATGAGATAGATTTCTTTTCTTTTCAGACTTATTCTCATCAATCCCCACCCCTTCACTACCTGCACCCTCTTCCTCTCTTCCACATCATTAATCTATGTTTAAACATACCTCATGTTGAGTTTGCCATCTGCTTGTTGCCTTGGGCCACGTCTTTATTAACATATTGAATGTAAACTGTAAAGAAATCGCAAAAGAATTAAGGGAAACAACCAAACAGAAGTAGAAGGACAAAATATTATTCAATGTACTCAAACTGGAGGAATGCAATTACAACCATCAAAACAATTGGAGAATCAACATTGTCCACTGCAATAAAACTGTGGGAAAGTACTACCCTATAAGCCAAGCATATCACAGTTTAAATAATTTAAACATATTTCTCCAAAATTCGATTCAATTTTGTCCAGTCCAACAGAATTGAGTTCAATTCAATTCAAGCTTCATGTACTTTTGAAAACTAGGATACCATGTAGCATAATTCTATTCAGGAATATGCAGTTTAACATTGTTTGATGCAATTTAGTAATTCAATCATAAAGAACGGGGCCACATGCTTGTTTCAGCGGAAGCAAATATCAGCATTTAACTTGATATTCCGCCCCCAGTGACATCATTAAACCTCAGGATGAACGAAAATTAAGGACCGGGTTCATTTTTCTTTTTCCGTAGTGTTAAAGGTACTACTATTAACAATTGCATAGTATACAAGCCAATACAGCAGGACAAACCTTTCTGTGAAGCAGCAATATTGGACACTTTTTAGCTCTACCACTAAGGAGACTCCAACACATTGCACATCTTATCTGTTGTATCAAAGGCCAATGATCAGAATCTAAGGACACCTGAACATAGCTGCATCATATATAGAATTGCATCAGCTTCCATGGAATTGTCTGACAGATGCAGCTCAGACAAGAGAGGGTAAATTCTTGCAGTAGCACTGTAGCAGTAGCATAATCACCTATTGTATTGAAGACTGACAAGAGTATTAAAGCGCCCTATCAACAGAATATGACGCAGTTCTGCAGGACAAACGGCTATGTAACAGAGCAGATGCACAAGTTTTTTTCTTTATATAGATAACATGGGTATCCAGCCTCAATTTTTGGCTCTCGCATTTAAATTTGACAGTGCTTGACTAAGTTCAATAACTTGAGAGATACTTCTGAGAAAAACAAAGATAATTTTACTTCTTTCAGATTGGCCCAAAACAGAGGTAATAACATAGAATGTTTTCACACTAGTGAAGAAAAATTTGTAGTTTACCCTAGTTCCAGCAGAAAAAATTTGCCGCTAAACTTAGTCAAAACCCAGATAGACATATGGGGCTTTAGGCTCGTATATACAAAATGTTGCATTTGTCAATTGCAAGGAAATTATACTCCCTCCATTTCACTTTTATCTGCAACACCGAGTTTTGCAAAGAGATTAAGAAAAACCAAACTTAGCTCAAAATATACCACTACTCCCTCATTCTTTTAGAAAGTTACCAATATGGAAAGCGGAAAATAAAAGTGAGCAGCTAATATGGAAAAGTGGAACACAAAAGTGGAACAGAGCAAGTTACATTTACGACACAAATTTATTATTGATGACGACGGATAAAACCATCAAAGTCCAATACAAATCCAAGCCTTCTTCCACCACCAAAGATGACATAGTTAATAGTTTCTGTAGCCATTTCTTATTTTGCAGCAAACAAGAAGAATAAAACCAGCAGAAACGGAACTAGACTATCCACCAGCATACTTTAGCCAGAAAAAAAAGTGCTGTTTTTGGTTAATTCTTTTATATTATATATCATTAGTTAAAAAGGTTTAGACAGATGATGCTACAAAGTGAAGTTGCATGAAGAAGAGAGAACAGAACCAAAAAGAAAGATAAATGTTGTTTAACTTATCAACAAGAATTTCATAGCCGTGATCAGATCTGGGTAGTCATATAAGTTTTAGAAGCCCTGATTGCAGCAGAAGGAAGACTAACTAATGACTATACCTCATCGCGACAAAACAGACTGACCCTGTTAAGCAATTACCAAATTACCTGACAGCCCAGGTCATGCCACGTATCAATATAATTCCACCAATACCGTCCTCCCCAAGACAACCTTTAAGAGAAGAGCAACATCACCTGCAAGACCAATTTCATACCAAAAATTAATACTCCCTCCGTTTCTAAAAGTTCTTCATGTTTACAATTTGGCACACACTTTAATAAAATGTTAAATGGACAAATATATTCCCCCTCTTCCCTTTTTCAAGCCTCCTCAGTCCTCCCTAGTCCCCATATCACCTACCAAGGGTAAAAAGGTCATTTCCTGGAAAAAAAAATAGGCCAAAAAAGGAAAGAGGAAGAACTTTTTGAAACAACCCAAAAAGGAATAGAGGAAGGACTTTGAGAAATGGAGGGAACAAAAACTAGCGTTGACCATTTAAGGCATGTATTAAGAAATAGATGTCAGACCAATGGTATGTCATATACTCATATACACAAAGTAAACGATTGGTGACATATATTGAAGCCCTAAACATTGACAGTTCAGAAAGTCGATGGAGTTGACGAGAAATAAACAACACAGTCAAAGGCCTTAAGGAGAGCAAGAAACCTAAGGCCGAGTATTTCAATTTAAAAGGATAAAGTACTTGGATATACTCAGAAATAAAAGGTAGCATAAATAGATTTCAAAAAAGAAAAGGTAGCATAAATAAAGATGTAAATCATTCACAATGAGGGGATCAGAAAATTGAAAGACTCAAAACTGAAAATATAGCATAATTTAAGATATAAATTCAAATAGTGTGCATATTATTCTTTCAATTTTAACAGAAAATGAGGCTACTACATGTGGCCAGAGAAGTCATTTAAAAAAGAAAAGTGACCATCAAATCTTTGCAGTCATATATTGATCACTTAAATGATATGGCACAAGTTCATGCATCGAACGGGGAGCAAAATACAAAAGGAAAGAATATACGCTAAATGAACTACCAACCACAGACTTTGGTACTCCGTATAACCATTGTTTCTAAAAGAATAGATTGACTTTCAGAAGGTCAAAAGTCAGTCATGCAGTCATGCATAAGGAAGTAGTTCCAGGAGCCCACTTTTACAGAGACAAGAACTCTATTTTAAGCAAAGGGTAGGAATGGAAACTACAGATGAGCACCGGAAAAATTTATGTCAACTCATGTCATCTATACAGAATACTTCATGCTTAATTTGCAAACGCAAAGGACCAATTGCTGCTACATGAGGAATGACACTAGTGCATAAGCATGCAGATTGTTGAGATTTCTGTATGTATGACCATATTCATTACTGTCTAACTAACAGTCCTAGTATGCTCCCATCTCAGATGGGGTACTGAGGGAGCCTGATGTACGCAGCCTTACCCTGATTTTAAAATTGAGAGACTGTTTCCAGAATCACCCACTTAGTACCTTTATGAGAAATCTCTTTGTACCTGCAACGGAAAATCGTTAAAAACCAATGTACCCATAAAAATATTCATTACTGTCTAAATACCCTCTTATTGTCCCTACCTAACTTAGCATACCTCTTTCTCAAGAACCCAAGCTAGGTGTCTCAAGAAATTACTCTATTCTTAGTGCAGTATTTCCCCCAAGTGGCTTCAGATTGAAGGGGATAACATGATGGCGATTTAAGCTGTTTCTACAGATATTTCGAGTCCGTGGAAAATAACGTATTTAATTGAAGATGTACGAGGGTTTCTTAAACCCTCTGCTCATATTAAAATCTTCCAAGAAGGGAATCGGGCAGCGATCGCCTTGGTCTTAGGCAACGAACTACTGAAGACTTTGCTTCCTTACCTTTATAAAAGAATTCCTAACTAAATTATGTTAAGCATTCAAACAATCTTTGGAGGAGATTGCATTCCCAAACCTCACCAAGGTAATAGTAGCTACATAAATCATCTTCAAAAATTTAGTGGAGTGTTCACTAATTGTTTTATTAAAACACTCCTAATTACTTGCATATTTGAGTAGTATTCCGGTTAAGTAGTCCTTAATCATAACTGTAAAATACTACATCTCTTATCAAAGACGTGATGGAATAGAGTAATCAAGCACTGGTTGGTCAGTAAGGAGCAGAAACTCTTAGGAAAGCAGGAGGAGACGGGGCTTCAGAAACAACTTATGACACTAAAATGTATTCACAAACCCTGTGGTGTTTTGAAACCTATTGCAGACTTACATCCAAGGGATATTATCAATTTATCATTACACCCATTTCCTTGACAAGGTCATGATGGAACAGCTGACTTTTGAGATGGTCAAATGCTACTCGTGTCAGATACGATTATTTAAATGGCTGACTGACCTCAAGACAAAGGTACTTTGCTACAAGGAATCAACCATGAACAGATACAGACAGAAATTGTGAAGCATCTTAATAATTACTCTAATAAAATATGAACTCAAGCCTTCAGCACAACTCTGTGTTGTTTGGAGTATACCCAAACGCACAACAGTTAATAACGAGCAACTCTGTATCCATGTAGGATAATCCAATTAAAAACTGCCCGGAGCCACCAAATCATTTGGACTCGTATCATGTAATATGGGTCACATGCACAAATAAACAATAAAATCACCATCAAGACCTTCACAAGCCTTTAAGGCCACCAGCTGTAATACAATGAACAAGCTGATAGTTAAATAGTTGGGGTTTTGCCTTTTTGGTCCTACATATTATTGACCAGATTTGGTAGAACGTTTCCTTCGTCTCCCAACGGGGTCAACAAGGTGTGGCCATTACCACAAGGTTCTACAAGTCTGCTTTGGCATGGACTGATTCAACTGTCCTAATATACATCCTCAGTTTCACTGCTATTGAATAAGCATGTCAAACTTTTTTTTCAATTAAGGTCCAGAAGGAAACATGAATGACTGAATTACAATCAGCAAATTAACTTGCTTCATTTTTCTTTACTTATATCATACCATTATTGTAAGAACATCAGCCAACACACATATAATGTAACACCATATTCTAGTAGCATTGATCAGGTGACATGGACTGTGAGACTTAGTAAGTAAAGAGCATTCCAAATCAACAAATTTGGTCATGAAAATTGAGGTAATCTAAATATATGAATGAAGTCTCAGAAAGCACGTAAAATGAGATTGGAAAACTGAGCCATCATAAAGGAGGATGAATAGGAGGAGACACCAAAACATAAAAGAAGATAGAAAATAGTCCAATAAATTAATGTTCCCAATGAGATTGGACGACTGTCTAGACTACAGTAAGCATGCTTATCTTTTTATAAACACAAACAAAGTACCAGATAGAAATATGGGCGATGAATTTATTAGCTGCAGAGAGAAGCACAGGTTTTATGATAAGAAGTACTGATAATGGAATACTAGACATCAACTTTCTGAGTAGCACTTGGACAAAGCAAGCCGGAATGCTGAAGCTGTGAATAAGCCTATCTATGCTATATACAACAAACTATATACGAGTAAATCTAAATAGCAGCGCAGCCAACTTATACAAGATGACAATAAATTGTGGTAAGTAAACATGTAAAAGAAATACAGACAAGTAAATAGCACAAAGAATGACACACTGTATTTTCTATATTTTGCCAATATATCATCCTCACATCGAGGGACCTTACACCAGAGTATCTTTTCCAGCTAAAACTTGAGGACCGATATACGTCTTTTTCGGGTTAAAACACCCATCTATCTACCTAAACTTCATAATACTGAAACTTATAAAGAAAGAACATTTTCATGGACGAATGCCCAGAAGTCATATAGGTAACCTAAGCTTTTACCACTATTTTTGGGTACCCTCAGGTTTCATGATGTGTTGTTGAAGGGTCACGAGCTAAGCAAGTTAGTTATGCTGTTAAGTGTGTTAACGTAGAATGACGAGGCTTAAATTAGAGGTGCACTGAAGGACATTTCTATAAAATAAAATGGCTAAAGTACACAGCAGAGTCATTTTCCGAGGAAAACAGTATCTTTTTTTTTTATGAATTTCATCTATGCCCAGCTAATATATAATCAAAAGTAACAGTATTTAAATGTGACATATCACAATGGATGGTAGTATGGTACATAAATCATCATCACGACCAATTCTCAATACATGAAAGCTTATTTGATCTCAACAATAAAACAGGACTCCTTAAAAATTAGAAAAAAGGCCGAAATAAAAATAACACTATGCATCAAGAAAATACTAATGAAATGGGGCACTAAATCTAGTGCTAAGACTGCTAACACAAAGGAGTTGCAAAATTTATAAGTTAATCAAACTCGGTCCAGAAGTAGGATGTAAATAGCATGACCAGTGACCAGTCATGAGTAAACGCAAAGTGGAAAAGAAAAGAGAATGGAAGAAAAAGTCCAAGTTAGAAGAAGAGCATAATAACTACTCAAGCCTCCTGAATTGCATCACTTGTACAGGAATAAGTTTTTTCCTTTTTCAGACAAGTGCTAAGGCATATGTGAAATGAATACTCGCATAGAAGATAAATAAATAATGTTTCAAAAGGTGGCAAGATAGATTACACAAGTTCTACATCATCAGCAGAATGACTAAGCAATGCCAACACGATATGGGGAAAGTCTCTGGTCAGATGCATTAAGGAATGAATTAACCAAGAGAAACCCACCTATTACAACATTAACATATCTAAATCAAGGTACACTCATCATGGCTCAAGTATGTCTGTAAATGAGTTGATCACTCAAAGAGTAGCTCTAGTTTTGATCCATTATTGTAGAATTGCTTTTTCTTTTGATAGAAAAATAATTTTGTAAATCAAATGTCAAAAGAGCTGCCAAGGACAACATGTCCTCTAAGCTCAATAAAATTACAGAGAGTACCAATTACGCTCTATGATTAAAAAAGGATAATTCTTGAAAGCTCCACCAGGTGTCGCCCCCAGGAGGTTAAGAATTCCACCCTCCCCCAAATAAAATCTACATAGCGAGTGCCCTTATCAAAAACCCGACTATTACACTCTAGCAAAATACACCAAAAGATTGCAAGGACTGAATGTTTGAATTGCTTTCTAATAGACCTAAGTTATATTAATCGGGATTGTTTAGAAGAAAAGGAAAATAGTATAGAAACTTAGAAAGTGGGGTGCTTAACTCATTATTGATCACCATATACACCAATCACCTCGCTTGGGAGTCATTGTTAGTGCACAGTAAGAACTTTCATCGAGGACAATTTTATACCTTGAATTTTCAAAATGACGCAGGACCGTTAAACTAGGTGATCTGACCACGTACTGAACACGGAGATATCGGCTTACATGAATTTGATAACACAGAAGTGGCGGACAAGGGACAACACTAACCTGCATGAAATTCAGTTTGTGTATCAAAGTTCAGACAGAGAAACCCAGCTGATAATCGATGACTAGGTCTGCATGTCCCTGCATGAACAGTAGATTCAGCAAGAAAGTCGTAACCTGCCCAAGCAATTATATGAAAGATATAAGTCTATAAAAAGGAGGATGATGAAGTGCTTAAAATGATCTTAAAGAAGGCACAAGATATAATAGTGTAATACATCTCACAATGGCAAATTGTTGCAGTCTAATCCAAGTTTTGACTGATTAAAGTAAAAACCTAGGCCAAGTAAAACTAGAAAGTCGTCAATAGTTGAATATACATGGATATGAATTCCTCAAATTAGTCGAAAGACCCCATTTTATGTGTAGCATCGTTACTTTGAAGGCCACTGGTGTTTAGGTCCATCTAGAGGATAAGTCCATAAGTATCTATCCTCACAATACCAAAAGCCAACTGAAGGATATTGCCCAAAAAAAAAAGTTGTGCAAACACTAAATTGTAGCATCTCCCTTTTTCCCCAACACACACAAAGAGACCCTGGAATACAAACACTTAACTGTAGCATCTTCGTGTCCAACCAGTAACCTGACCCCTCCCTTTTTCCCCAACATGCAGCTGAATAAACGAAATACATTTGCATTTTAGGTTGAAATATACTCTACAAATTCAATCCCATATGCAGACTTTTATTCACAGTTATCAAATTCTGATGTTCGTCTCAAATTAGGAATTCGAAAGAAAAAAAAGTAATAATAACACTCCCTCCAATCCACATATTTCTTTCCATGCACAGATAAGTAACTTTGAAAAGAAAAAGTTCCATTTCGCCCTCATTCTTGACCATACTTACAAGCCACACGCGTATGGGGAGGTCTTTAGTGAGGTAAGACTGTAAGAGTCTGAGGATATACTAGTAAATAAACACCATACAAAACTTACTACAAGAGTAACAAGGGAAAAAATGTGGAAAACCCCCTAAAGGAAAATGGGAAGACAATTATGAAACAGACGGAGTATAAAAATAGCAGACATACTAGACTCGCTCTTCTAATTGGACGTTTTACAGCTCTAACTAACTCTTGTCCGTTAGAACCGGAAAAAAGAAGAAGGGTTGTACATTGTCCAGAGGTGTTGCTCAGTGCTTAACAGGGACATCAATACATCATCAACAAAATGAGCAATTATTGTCATCCATGTAATTAACCTTGGAAAGTTACAATGAATTAATCACATTGCAAGAAATGACTATGACATAAACAACTAGAAAAACTATCTAAGAAAGAGACCCTACGAAGCATATATAAGATGTATTCCAAAAGTCAGCCAGTTGCAGTTCAGTATAATATTCAAGTGAGATACCAACGAAGCTAAATACAAATTATAAATAAGAGTGGACAAAACCAAAAAAAAGTCAAAAACTAAATAAGGAAGAAGCTAAATACAATATACAATGAAGAAGCACTAGACCTACAAACTCGTGCTTTGACCCAAGTTCAGTCAACGGTTTTGTTATACGTCAAAACAGTACTTGGATTCACATACCAAAGCTGGTATTTTTTTTTTTTTTTAAAAAAACTGCTTTTCTTATCCTAAATAAAATACCAAAGCCGGTTTTCAAAGATCTGGTTTTCCTAACTTGCAACTGTAGTCCTAATAAGTCTCCCAAACCATGGCTATAAATAGATATATGTATTCTTATAAACCTCAAAAGTTGCTACAAGGGCCTGAATTTTAGCATCCATCCACAAAGGGAAGTTACAGATGTACTTAAGCTTAGTCTAGATATTGTTAACTCTCCCATCTCACACACATCAACTAAATACATAATTGGTCCTTTCCAACCTCATATTGCAGGCATCTTGCTCACACAATGTCTCCAGCTATGTCAATGAAACCAAAGAACAGTATAAGTGGCAGCATATCTGATAGCCAATATCAGAAAGGCGTTAAGCATTTGTGCGAGCATGGAATCAAAAGGATTCCATATAAGTACATACTACCTATCCCAGAACGACCAGACATTGAAAAAGTATCACAATTGAAAGAAACAAACATCAAACTTCCAGTCATAGATTTTTCTGAACTACAAGGCCCAAATCGGTCCAGAGTTCTGAAGGCACTTGCAAATGCTTGTGAACAGTATGGATTTTTTCAGGTCGGTTCACCTACGTCACAGAACATAACACAAAAGTTCAGTCATCTATGATGATAAGCATCATCCAATACCATTGAAATGATGAAATCGTCATTTGTATATGTTTGTTGCAGGTGGTGAATCATGGCGTCCCCACACATGCTATTTCCAGCATGATTGATGTCTGCAAAAGATTTTTCGAGCTCCCTTTCGAGAAGCGGTCCAAGTACATGTCCTCAGATATGAAAGCACCGGTTAGATATGGAACGAGTTTTAATCAAATTAAAGATGATGTATTGTGTTGGAGAGACTTTTTGAAGGTCGTTTGCCATCCCTTGCCAGACATTGCTTCCAACTGGCCCTCATCACCAGGAGATTTCAGGTAACTGACCCCTCTCATATCTTATTCACCTCTAGGACCTACCACTAAGATGACTAGTTTATCACAAAATTATTTGTTTTGCAATAAGATGGCCACATAAAATAAACGTTGTGGCTGCTCTTTCCTTGCCTATGAATTTGGTGGTCTCTAATTGTCCCTGAAGAATATAATATTTCAAGAAAGCTAATAGTTACAGTCTAACTCTTCTACAGGAAAGAGGCAGATGCATACTCAAAAGAAACTAGGAACCTATTTCTCATGCTCATGCAGGCAATTCTCGAAAGCCTTGGTCTACAGCGTAATATAAAGAAAATGACTGAAGAAAATGACATTTTGCAAGAATTCCAAGATGGGAGCCAGATGATGGTTGCCAATTGCTATCCACCATGCCCTGAACCTGACCTAACCCTAGGAATGCCACCACATTCAGATTATGGCTTCCTCACCCTTCTTCTCCAAGATGAGGTCAAAGGTTTACAAATACTATCAGAAGAAAAATGGATGACAGTCGAACCGATTCCAAATGCCTTCGTCGTCAATGTTGGAGACCATCTAGAGGTAGGTATTAACAAATGCAATAGAAAGAAAACCAATCTATGGAAATAAGCTGAACCAGTGAACTTACGGAATTTTTTAACGTGTTCATCACAGATATTCAGCAACGGAAGGTACAGGAGTGTAATGCACAGAGTTCTAGTGAACTCAGAGAAAATGCGGGTTACTATAGCTTCTCTGCACAGTCTTCCCTTTGAGCGTGCGATTCATCCCTCACCAGAACTCATTAATGAAGAGAATCCAAGACTTTACAAAGGAACAGATTTTGCCACCTTTCTGCAGTATATTTCATCATGTGAGCCCAAGAAGAAGAATTTTCTGGAGTCCTTAAAACTCACTAGATGTTAACATTTTAGGCATGTTGATCAAGAAAAGTATTAAGACGGAGAGGGGGCTCAATGTATATTAACTCAAATCAAGTACATAGATTCTTGTTTCCTTGTCAAAAACACCAAAAGTTACTCGATGTGCCTTTTTTGAACCTGATAAAGTGCACCACCATGTCGAAAACTTAGTATTATAAGTTAAATAAAGTCGAGTCAAATATTTAATTTGCTCCAGAGTTGATGATCTATCATTTTTGTAAAACTATAATATGTAATCAATTTTATCTCAGTGTTTCATTACGTTTCTAATCGTGAGTCACACTTCAAGTCATACAAGAACAGAACTAAGGAACACCATTGATGACACCAAACAACGAAAGCTACCAAGAACAATAATAATACGACTATAAATTTACAGAGGTGCTTTCACAGCCTCACAATGTCATTCACCAGGGAAACAAGAGGCAGGAGAGATTCATTCAGTTAAGTAAAATTTTATCATATATTGGAAAAACCTTAAATAAAAATATTTCCAGAACAACCAGGATTGAGAAAGCAAACCATCTAACCAAGATGCAAGGATGAGGTACCAGAGAAGATGGTAAGCATTTTCTCTAACAGTTAGATCCTCCTAAGTTCCTCTCAACTGCTCTTCCAACAACAACAACAACAACAACAACTCAGTCTAATCCCATCTAGGATGGGGTACTGAGGGAGTCTGATGTACGCAGCCTTACCCCGAAAATCGGGAGACCGTTTCCAGTCTCAACTGCTCTTCCAATCAGGAAACAAAATTCAACTTCAGAAACTGTGTAACATGTGTGATGGTGTTTGATAAGGTGGAGTGACAGCTAATTTCATGAGATCTAATGTGCAATTGACTTAGATTATCCAAGGCCTGAAATTAAGTTTCGAGAACACTGCTATAATTAATTTACAAGGAGGCTTAGAAACTCAACTACGTGTTAGAAGGTAACTTTTTGCGAGTTTGAAAAAATCTGTTCTTATATTTAAAAGAAAAACGGCAGTTTTGGCCTTTCCTCAATGAAAATAAATTGAGTTGAAGTAGTTCACGAGTATACTAATGGTTCAAATTGGATATACAGTCTATTTTTCAGTAAACTATGCGTGTTTTTACATCTTTTTTACTAAAATATTAACGCAGAAAAAGCTACAGATATGACAAACCATTTTACCCCTAATTTTGCTGCAGCAATTGCTTACTTATGCCATGGACAATAACAATCTCAAACAATATTGGATACGTGGAAACAGAAAATTGTCAGCAGACCTAAAGACTAAAATGATATGTTTCAGCTAAATCTTGTTTCAACAATCTCGACAATCTTCACAGATGAAGGCTTATCAAAACAGCATACGTACACAGCCTGCTCATGACATGCATATTCGAATACCTCAGAAAGCTTTCATCTTTTGGTCAAAAACAACTGGTCATTGACAACATCTCAAAGATTTGAATGGCTACTTAAAAACACCAAACAGATCAATCCGATTTGGTGTTGAGGTATGATGGCTATCGTATGTGAAAATAGAATAGTCAGAACTTCGTTTCCAATACATATCACCAACCCAGGCTGCTTTATAGATCAAGAAAACCAGAACTAATGCTTTCCTAGTCGCCACTATGCATTAATGAGCAGCCATATACATATTCTCCATTCTGGAACATATGCATAAAGACCACGAAGTACAGCCGTACAGCTAATAATTTTCAACTTGTAATGCTCTCACGTTTTACAGTCCCAGTTGGTAGCACGTGAGATTAATTCCACTGCTCCATCATGTGCAGGTATGGAATCACATTTATATTAAGCAAAACAGATTAGATATGGATCATTACCCAAGCATTCCAACCTTTACCCAAATTGAATTGAAAACCAACTTCTTCTATGGCCTTGTTTTGGCCTTATCAAAACTTTAAAACAAATCTCCATTCACCTATCTCCTAAGGCAATTGCACTGACACATCCAACCACTGCAAATAAGCACATCTTCTGCAGAATATTCACTCCTATCAAGGAAACGCTCAAACCCTTGAGGATTTAAACTATAAAAAAAATGTTACACAAAAAAAGGGGAGAGGAAGGTAGTTAGCTAGACTTTGTTCCGCTTGGTTCACAGTTAGGAGCTCCTATTCCGGTTCCTTACATCCATCCAATCCGTTCCACCTCTCCTGATCCGACCATTTGCTTACAGTTATTTCAACATTCTTTCAATTCTGTCGACCTCCTCCCCGATTCCTTCTAACCTCAATCCATTTTCTTGACTATGAAATGAGAGGCCACCCTCATTAAAGAGTTGGTGCTTAACACCAAACAATCGAAATAATTACCAAACATAAGTATACAGAAATTTGTGCGGACAATGAGTTCAACTATGGAGCATTCACATGAATTTTACTCGTATGCGTAAAACAACCACAAAAGCAACAACCACGTAGTCAGAATTTTTTATAAGTCAATATAAACACAATCTTGCCCTTAGGCCTAATCAAGAAAACTTAAGAGGAACACTCAGATAAAACAGCGCAAAACTACGAGAAATCGCACCTCACAATGGACCTTATAACTTAAGATGATGTTCATATGTGCAATAAGCAACTATTACTATCCTCCTCTTGTCGAAAGTAAAAATTGCTGGCACTCACAATACACTCATCCAATAACTAATGTCACCACCCGTAATTCTAATTAGAAGCAAACTGACAACTAACATGGGACAACCATGACTACATGACCAACGTAACGCTTCCCTTTCCCCCAAAGGGGCTTTGGTGTCCCAAATGGTGTACCACTTCAATTTCAGCATTTCGTGATTTGTTAATGCATTTCCTTTTAATCCATTAATAAATCACAAACGGTTGAGATTGAAGTGGTACACAAATCGGCACACCATTGTGGGACACCAAAGAAGGATTGTGTCCGCCTCCCCCCTCCCCCCCAAAAAAAAAAAAAAATCAAGTCAAAGATTCTGAAATTAGAATTCCTTGTCCATCTTGAAATTTGAAGTTCTCCTAAAATAATTATCACTTTTCTAATTAAACAAAGAAATAGGAGCCTCACATTTCAATTAGATTATCGAAAACTTATGCGGTTTTGCCTCATTTTGTTTAACTCAAAATCTTTCTATACACTCATTTGTCCAAACTCCAAAACAAACGAAATTGAAAATCAAAGCAGGTTTAAATTAGAGGTATAATCTTCATTTTGAGAGATCTTTTCTGGACAAGCAAATTGGCACCATAACAACATATTATGTCCAGATTTTCAAATATTATTCCCAAGTGATAATCCGAATAATAAAGGTCAATTACATTAATTAATATGACCTTCGAGTACTTATTTGTGGGAAGAATGCAACAATTGGTCAATCTCGGAAACAACCTCTCTGTTTACACAGGGGTAAGGTTGCGTATATCCTGACCCCGAGTGCCCCCATTGAATGGGGATTTACACTCGGTTGTGGTTGTTGTTGTTGTTGTAATTATGTTAATTATTACACTACATTATTCTATAAACAAGGGACTCCGTTGGAAGAAAACATGCCCAGCTCAGCTCTAATGACTAAAATGTATAATTTTGTTTAATCATAATCATTGACGACAAATCTGGGTGCCACCAAGTTAAAATAATCATAATCATTTCTGACAGAGAAGAGAAGGTTCATTGAAAAGAGGGAATTTGGATATAAAACAAAGCCATGAGTCTTAGCAGTGTATATAAGCAAGCAAACAAACAGCTACGAAACTTCTAAGCATTAAACAATAGAAAGGACAAACGAGAGGCTGTAATAATATAATTTACCGGGGATGATGGTTGGCATAGTTGCATTACTTGCATATGGCATGGTAAGTTAAATATGCAGGAATTTCCGAAATTGGGCCCGCAGACGTTTGGATGTGAGTAGTATACTGGTACGGCTTGGGGAGTTACTTGTCCAGGATTGGATATTTATCTGGAGATGAATTCTGGTGAATACTGTATATTTTTAGGTTTGGGTTTTACGGTACAGCTTATTTCGGTTTTAACTGTGAATATTGCGGTGTTTTGGAGTTCTGATTGTGATGGCGCGGAAGCTGAGACACTAGTAAATCCCCGACCAATAAAGATATTAATCCGAAGTTAACATATTTCTATAATCCAACTTAACCGACTTTTCACGTCAGCAGATTAATGATGGCCAAAAAACTGTTTTTAAGTGAAAGTTTGCTTATGTAGGTAAAAAACATGTGCTTAATGCCGGCTTGACTCTTAATTAAGTTAGGGGACTACTAAATACAACAATCCAAATTACTAAATATAACAACCCTTTTAAAACTTTTACAAAATGGGACAAGTTTAACCTTTCCTTCCTTTTTGTCCATCAATCCCCTCTTATACCCTCTCTCACTTCTTTGTGAAACCAAGGATTTCTCTCTCTCTCCTACATAAACTCAAACCCCCCTTAAATCCCTTCCTCTCACTTCAACTTTTTTGTAAAATCAAACTTTTAATAATTCTCTCCTTCAACTTTCTCATTATCTTAACCAAAATTAATGTCAACTAATTCTACAACAAGTTTTTCGAGTCTAACTTAACCCAAAGCGATTATTGGACGGTAAGTTTTATCGCCGCCCCTCTTGTAACACCCCCATTCTCCATAACCATAAGAGGAGTAAAGGAGAGTATTACCGCCACATTATTGTCAATCAATAATGCTAAGGCAATGTATGGAATAAGAGACTAAAAACTTCAAGTCAATATCACAGGTCCATAAGTTCCCATTATTACAATCCATCAAAAATGAAATACCAATTCTCAATCATCCAATCTCAACACAATAACAATAAAACCAAACCATAATCCAAAATACACATTCAACATCCAAAATTAAGTCCAAGTCCATAAAAGTCAACACATAAGCTCGTCTCTCGTCTCATTCCAAGCTTAACAACTACTAACCTGAAACAAAACAATGTAAGAGTGAGCAACGAAAACGCTCGGTAAGAGTACTTCTAACGTGTTGAACACGTTTTCGCAATTCATTTTGAAATTGCTTTTATTTTACAATTATCAATATACAAATCATAATCTTATAAACAGCAGAAGACTTTATTTCTAAAATACTTTATACTTGCAAAACTCAAAACTTCTCTTTTCATAACTTAACTTTCTCTTGATGCTTGGAGTAACTTATCTTGGTAGGGGACTTAACGTGCACGCTTCTAAAAGAGTTCTAAGACTCTAAAAGAATATCCAACTAGCGGAGCAGTACAAAGACTAACTCCCCCTACTAATTTGGCCAAGTAACTTGAGTAA
>ONZK01001003.1:100392-111391 GCA_900322385.1 Pharnaceum exiguum | reverse complement strand
GGGGGGGGGGGGGGGGGGGGGGGGGGGGGGGGGGGGGGGGGGGGGCAAGGGTGAGACAACCAAACAATAATACAACAGTGGATTTGAGAATCAATTAAACTATCAAGTATCAACCATCATGAAGATGCGTTCCAATAGAGTTTTTACAGTAAAGAATGGCCTCATGGATGGAGCTTTCATCATCGTAATAAACTTCACTTTCTCTCTTAGGAGATGATGTAACATTTTGTGTGCTAATATTCACATCATTAACTCTTGCCTTGATCCTTGATCCCCTTCCAGAAATAAAGCACCTTATACACTTGCTTAGTACCTTGCTAACAAGAAACTTGCTCCAGTACTTCCCTGAGAAAACTCTAACCAACGTTGATGGTGATGAGAGAGTATGAGGCCGATGATGATCATGTGCAAGCGAGGTGGAAGAGGAGGAAGACGAAGATGAAATAATGTCGGAACGGGCTTCGTCGAGGAATCGAGGCACAATGTACCCGTCTAAGAAGAGTTTATCAGCATCGACTAAGGAAAAACTTGTTGAAGTATTGAAATCGAAATTCTGCGAAGCTTCCTCTTCAAGAGGTAATATTTGCCTGCTTGAGGATGGTTCCATTGGTAACCAACTGTAGGAGAAGCTTTCTGTCGCTAGAGTTGTGTGTGAAAAATCCATGTTAATTGTTGATCAGAGTAATGTGGGAGCTTAAAGATTTTGGATGGGGGAGATAACATGCATGGTTGCTATATATTCTTCCTCGGAAGGACCACAAACTCATCAAGGTGTTGTGTGTAGTAGAAGTAAGTGCATATAATAGAATGTTCCATGTAAATTTCGTGCGGTATAGTGTCACACAAAATATTTGTCACTTCTTGGTTTTTGAGAAACAGTAGTTCAAGGCCTGGATCATTTCAACTAGAGCTGTTTCTAAGGTGGGATTAGACAATGGAAAAACATGTACTAGAAATTATTGAAGCAATTCAGGGATTTTGTCCAAATAAAACCAGCAATGACACTTGGGAATTGAACGAAGAAACTAAAAGAAATAAAATAGTTACTCACTATTCCCTAAACAGTAGGACGTTCAACAGGGAGTTAAGATTCTTCCTCGCGGTTGTGCTGGATATAGAAACAACATTTACTGTTAGATGTAGGATCGAAAATGTATGATTAGCAAGGGCATCTCGAACACACATGTGGTACAGGCCCCATTAAAATATATAGGTATCTAATATTGTTTCATCTTTACTTGTCAAACTATGTTACGTTCTTACCAATGTGGGGTTGGTTGATGGGGTGGTAAGCAGCTTCATACCGTTGAAGTGAGGTCTCGAGTTCGAATATCAGCGTATGCAGAGACCTTCATTGGGAGACTCACACACCACAGCCAAGTGTGCGACCCGAGTCGGATTTGGACGTAGTTGGAGCGAAGCTCTGGTGAACCAAACGGGCAACCAAAAAAACTATGTTTGACTCGACTCAAAGCCAACAAGGTTGTTAATTTGCATTTGGGATGGGTTTCGCCAACTCATTGTATGTAGGTTTCATCAAACGCATCGATTCCCATTATTCACAACCTCTCTTCTCCCATTCCCATTCAAGTACTCAATCACCACCATCTTTACCCTAGTCAACCAGTAACCTATGGGCTGAGACAACTTAACCCAAAGGTGTGGGTTTACCAACCTAGCCCCATAACCAAAGAAAATTGAATCAAATGGGGCCTTAACCCATAAGTTAGTGAACCAAACGACCCCTTACTTCTTTCTGTTGGTTGCGGCCAAAACGAATGGGATAGACTACGAGCCCACGACCCTGTTGAGGAAGGAAATACGTGATCATATTTGGGTCACATGCAGCTGTATCAAATGATGAACATGCTAAGAACAGTAATTGACTAATTGCAGAACTTAAATTATCAAACAGCGGAATAGGCGAGCAATTACAATTTAAAGCACGTTGGCCTGTACGTAGTTACGAAAGTGCGACTGGGCTGGTTTAAGGATAGTATCAAAGCTGGTAACTTCACCTTCAAATGTTGCAGTCAAAAAGCCCAATGTTTGTGGGCTATGATAGTTATGGAACCAGGACTGTCCGTCGACTTATGGCGTGCGGAAATCAATGCGTACGTTCATAGTCCAGAAAAAGCTAACACGGGCCGAGTGCCTATCTCCCTCTGAAATAATGTTTTTTTTTTCTCAACTAAAAAAAGCGTTGTACACTCGTACTGTGATATTTTCGGATTTTCTCCTTCAGTGTGTTAGCAGTTAGCACCAATGTTTTGCAAATCGAACGGGGTGACGAGTCGGTTCACTTATTCGAACTTTTTAATTGATTCAGCTGCTACTAAAAGCCGATCAAAGTTGATATTTTAAAATTATTTATAAATAAATACATATTAAAAAAAATGTTGAGGACCGATCGGTGGTTTTGACCAAACAGGTTAAAACCACCGGCTATCAATTAAACCGGCCAGACCACCGGCTATCAATTAAACCGGCCAGACCACCGGCTATCAATTAAACCAGTCAATCCAGTTTGGTTTTCAAAACACTGGTTAGCACTTGGCATAAACTACTACACATAACTGAGTGTACTATATATATACAGAGACTCTCACAAGATAGAAGTTGCCTTCCCAAAAGTTCAATACAAAACTCTTTTTTTTTAGAAGGAATCATTGAATTTAGTGAAAATCAAAGTCCAACTTTAAGAGTTATAGGATTATTGAAAGAGACCATTTCACCATTTAATCCAACTATCTCTTGTGTCTTGTCCAATGTAAAAAAAAAACACATTAATGCCAAGTATTCAAATAATAAAAGTCGACAACATATGATTCATTACATATCTTAGATTTTTTTTTTTTTGTAATAGCCTATGTTTCAAAATCTTATTTTCAAGTTGCTTTGCAATCTTAGAGGTTGTTTAGTTAACAAAAAATATGATAAAAATTCCAAGTTGCTAGGAAAGTAGAATTATGAGAAGATTTTTGTTTAACAATAAAGTGGGAATTTAGAACTTTAAATTCCCATAAGAAGTAGATCACCTACTCTCCCCTAGATGATCGAAAATTCCCATGGGAAGTAGAATTTCCTACGTTCATCCAAATTAATTTTAGCACTTCCTAGGAACATTTAATTCTCATGAATTGCAAAATACATGGGATGTACAAGTTCCCACCTATTTATGTTTCTAAGCCAGTTTAGAGATCGGATCTCTCACGGGAATGCTTAGGCTCCACATAAGTGGTCTATTATCACCATTTTACCCTCACTTTCACCTACAACTTCTGTCTCAATTTGTTCTTTAGATTTGAGATTGGCACTAGTTTTTATGTAGTGGCCCATTTGCTTGTAATTTACTATAATGCCCTTATGTGTGTGGAAAATGGTGGGAAATAGTAGGTATAAGGGTAGTAATTAGCATCAACTAGCAGAGGCACAGTCGTTATTTTGCCAAAAAAAAATACCAAATAAAGAAACCATAAGAACAAATTGATTCATCCCAAAAAGGAATATCCCAAGAACAAAATGAGACGGAGGTTCTGTTCGGCAAGTCAACATTGTCAGTTGGAGATGGAAATGTTTAGAGCATTTAGGATAACATTTTATTTTATAAAACACTATATTTAAATCATTTCACATAAGAGCTTATTTTAAGAGAAAAAGCTTTTTCAGGAGATTAATGTTGTTAGCAAATAAAGATTAGTTTGCTACAAGAGTTTTTGGGGAAATAAGCTCTATTAAACTCTTAAAATGAACATGTCAAAAACACATAAAGTTCATTTTGTCAAATAACATTTTCTTTAAAATTGTATCAGTGACTTGTTATGATTTTCTTGTAACGTCATGTAGGGAGCTATTCCGTGGTCAGAAAGGGATGACCCAAACCCAAATATATCCGCACCAGCATGGCCCTCCAACCCTAGTGCAAGGAAAGGCAAATGTTTATCTCATCCACGAGAATAGATCGGTGGATCAACGCAACTTTAAGTTATTCCCACTTTAATTTGCAGTTCAAGTACGTATTTAACAAAAAAAAAAAAAACGATAATGCCACACTTGGGCAAACCTCCCCATGTGGGCATGAGGATATCGAACATGAATCCCAAATTGGCTAAAAGGTACGAGTACGGAGTACATATGTTGTACAATACTACTGTAGTGAGTACGTACAATTTACTAATTTAGGGAGAATATCAGAAATTCAGAATAGTACTTCCTCGATCTCTAGAAGAAGTTTCCCACTTTCCCTTCTCCTTTGATACTTGAAATCATTTGCATACATACATGATAAATTCCACATTGCTGGACTTTTGAAGTAAATTTGGACATTGTCAAAGCTGACTCAAATTGTAAGGGAAACTTCCTCTATTAACCCGTAAATTTAAATTTCCTCAATAATGGACAAGTCCGTGACTACCCTGCAGACCCTGACATGTGCGACGAACGTGTACCCATTTCAGAAATAAAGTTAAATTACACATAAGCATATGATCGTATCTCTAAGTGATGACATGGCGCGCTAACGATACACATAATTGATTCGGTTATCTTGGGGTTAAGTGGTTAACAGCGAAATGCGAAAAATCTTCGCGACAAACCACCGTCACAAAAACGGCGAAGAGAGACTGTCACAACAAATATAATAAAGTAGGTCTTTCATGGTGTGCACGTACATGGGTCCCTCATAGTCTTCTTCATACGTTAAAGCTGTTCCTTCACTCAATTCAATCAAATTCAAAGTACATGATCAAAGAACATGAAATATTGGCTTAATCTACATCTCATAATTAGTACTCTACGAGTAAGTAGTAACGTATCCAAATAATTGGAAAAAAATCGCCTTACGAAGTAGTAGTATTAACCGGCAATTATTTGGTACACCCGAGTAAATTTATAATTAATAATAAATATATTGACTAATGACATTAAAATGGTGAGCGATACTTTACAAAACACTAGGTATACAGTGTATATCTAAAAATTGGAATATTAACTAGTGAAAATGTATTTCGATGAACTAAGTTGATCTTGGTTTTGTTAGCTTAAGCGCGTTATTGCACATTTGGCGAAAGACACAACAAGTGGAAAGAAGATAAATTGAGTTTTAATTGACCATCGACATCCATTGAAAATTTGAAACTGTCACTTGACTAGCCAAGTAGCCACCTTACTGCAAGTCTGCGAGACTGCTTCGCTGCTTACAATCTCTAATGTTTTCTTCCCCTCCCATCTTCGTGGGCAGCTCACTTTCAACTGCTACGCATTATTGTCTTTCTCATACATCGGATGTGATTATGCGAATATCATGTGATTTTGTGTTACGTTGTTTCTGTTGTAGTTGTCAATTGCCATCCCCATAGACACTCGAACTTTAAAGTCGAAAGGCCCTCCAATTCTTTTTGGAAATATATCGATGTGGAATACTGGAATGTGCCTTCCGATATTTTGGAAATATATAGACACTTGATAGGGATCGTTCTTCTTATTTTTTACCTTCTAGATTTGTTGTTTTAAGTTCATCATTTTTATCTTATAAATTTACAGTCACCTTCAGGTTAAAGCTGATACCTCGTTTGAGATGGATTACATTGGGTTGTTGTTGTTGTATTTATATGGAAAATAATTTTGAGTCCTTTATTTCAAATTTATACAGCCTAATCTCAATTCACTTCAATTCAAGTCTAAACTTCTAAACATAACAAATTTTGATATTAATATATTCTTGTGAAATTTGTGTGTATTTCAGTTGCTAAAAGAATGGATAAAAGGGTTATCAAATCCAAAGTTTTATATTTTTAGAATAAAGAACTGGAGAATTAGGGCATGTCATATAAGGTGAATTTTACTTAATTAGACTGAACTAAAAAAATTGAACTTTTTGTTTAGTTATTTTAATACTCAATATTATATGTTTATAAAAATTCAGGGTGAGACCTTTTCAACGATAATACTAATAACTACAAATAAATATCGTGATCCAAATTTCTTACGTTCGCAAGTTACGGGCGGAATTAAAAAAACTAAACTAAAATAAACCTAACAAAATTGAACTTGTAAAGATGTGCCCTTAATCATAGAAAACTAATTATCTTTCTTATTGATTTTTTCGGGAGGGCTTAGATTGAGAGTTTTTGTCTTCTCTACATTCCACTTAAAGTCTCTCTTGTGATTTCCCTTCTTTTTTTTTTTTAAAAAAAAATATGTCTCTTATTATTTGTACTCCATTTGAGATGGATTAAATTGAGGTTGTTGTTGGTCATGATCTCCACTCACTTGGCAAACTTGATCCAAATCCGATAACCGAACCGAATAACCCGACCCAAAACCGAATCGACAACCGAAGAGAGGCTATTGTCATCTTATCTGATTCGAAATGGATTCCATCCAATCCGGTAATCCGGATTTTTTTTCTCGCAGACTTAGAATATAGAAGACTTGAAATGTACATTGGTGAAATATTCGAATTTGACCCAAAATAAGTTTTACAGCTCGAATCCAAACCGAGTTAGATATTACGGCGCTGAAATCTATCCGAATCCGAAAGAATGACCCAATAGCTTCTTTCTTAAGGATCTTAACGGAATATTATCACGGAGGTTGTTGTTACACCAAGTCAAGATTCCTCACAATTTGACTAGTCGCAAACTTGTTGTAGAAAACTAAACCCAAATTTAAATAGTGGAGGGAGAATCATACTCCATGCACAACTCAAATATCTTCTCCTAATCAAGCACGTAGTTATCTGGAGTAATAAATTCAACGTTTTTTAATGTCTGTTTATACCGAATAAACGTTGCAAAGTTCAACCCTTTTCAAAAAGCCACCCGTATCATCCAAAGGACCAAATTAATCCCCTTTCACCTTTCTGTGGTGGTGAGTCCGTGAGTGAGATTCACATCGATACCCTCTAATTTTAGCCAAAAAAAAAAAATCCCATTAAAAAAAAATTAAAATATAAACAGGAAACAGCAAGGCATTGTTAGTTGTTGTTTACATCTTCCTGTCTCTCACAAACACAATTCATTCTCATTCACATTCTCATTATTTAGCCTTTCTAATGCATATATGCACATAGGAACCATCCTTTCTTCCGTTTAAGCCGTGGGCTTGGTTGTCATCCCTCTACTCCATTCTCTCTCCAAGATAATCTTTTCTCTTGAGAGAGGAAACAGGAAACCTTAGCCAAAGAAAAAAAACAAACCAGATCAAATCCAAACAAACTAAAACCAACCCAACAAAAACAATAACAGGGTTGCTTTGTTTTGTTTAGTTTTGGTTGATTTGATACACAATATAGCATAAAGTTTGGATCTTTATTCTAAAGTTTTGATCTTTGTGATAAAGTTTTGATCTTTAGCAACCCAACAACATGGTTATGGCAGATACCAAGAAGTATATGACAACTGAGGAACTTAAGGGTCATAACAAGGATGGAGATCTATGGCTTTCAATACAGGGAAAAGTTTATGATGTGTCAAATTGGCTTAAGGATCACCCTGGTGGTGAGGCTCCTTTAAGGGCATTTGCAGGTAAAGATGTGACAGATGCATTCATAGCATACCACCCAGGTACAGCATGGAACACACTTGATAAGTTTTTTACAGGGTATTATTTGAGTGACTTTGAGGTCACTGAGATGTCCAAGGATTATAGGAGGCTTATGAATGAGTTTAATAAGATGGGTATGTTTGAAAAGAAAGGACATGTTGTGATTTACAACTTTGTTAGTATTGCTATTTTGATGGCATTGTGTGTTTATGGTGTTTTGGGTTTTAATAATGTGTTTGTCCATATGGGATCTGCTGCATTGTTGGGTTTGTCTTGGATATTGAGTGCTTATTTGGGTCATGATTCTGGACATTATGTGATTATGTCAAACCGTGGTTATAACAAGCTTGCTCAGATCTTGACTGGTAACTGCCTTACTGGGATTAGTATGGCTTGGTGGAAATGGACCCACAATGCTCACCACATTGCAGTTAACAGCCTTGACCATGACCCAGATCTTCAACACATTCCTGTCCTAGCTGTTTCCTCCAAATTTTTCGAAAATATCAGATCTTGCTTCTATGGTAGGACAATGGAATTCGACCCGTTGGCTCGGTTTCTGATCAGCTACCAGCACTTCACATTCTACCCTGTGATGTGTGTTGCTAGGTTCAATTTGTATCTGCAGACTTGGCTTCTGTTGTTCAACCCTAAGAGGAATGTACCCCACAGGCGTCTGAACATCCTCGGCATTATGGTGTTTTATACTTGGTTCCCTCTCTTGCTTGCCTGCCTGCCTAGTTGGAGCGAACGAGTTTTGTTCGTGCTCACCAGCTTCACGGTCTGCTCTTTCCAACACGTTCAGTTTTGCCTGAACCACTTCGCAGCCAATGTCTACATCGGGCAGCCTCATGGAAACGATTGGTTTGAGAAGCAGACCAGTGGGACGATTGACATTGATATTCCCAGCAAAATGGATTGGCTGTTTGGTGGGCTGCAATTTCAGCTCGAGCACCATTTGTTCCCTCGTCTTCCTCGCAACAATTTGAGGAAGGTGTCTCCTGTGATCAGGGACTTGTGCAAGAAGCACAATCTGCCTTACAGGAGTCTCTCTTTCTGGGAGGCTAATAGGTGGACACTAAGGACTCTCAAGGAGGCTGCTCTTCAAGCTCGCACTATTGCCAACCCTATGTCCAAGAATTTACTGTGGGAAGCTGTCAACACCCATGGTTAATGGGATGGGATGCTCTACTTTGCCTTTTCCCTTTGGTTTTCTCTCCCTTTTTCTGCTCTGATGCTGGTTGAAGTTTTGGCTCTCGTCACGCTTGTTCGACTTGCAGGACGCCGGGGTAGAAGATTTGTTCATTTACCTGCATCTCAGCATCTAGATGATTCATTTCTTTTAGATCTTACACAAGACAATCTTGCTCTATCATGTATCTATTTGTTTTCTTATAACTTTGTGAGAATATTATCAGTAATCAGTGACTAAAAATATCATCTTTTGAGATGTTATTTCCCAGAGACATTTTCCAGTGGTGTTACTGGAAGTGTCTTTTTAATCCACCTTTTCATGTGCGGTGATGATTAATAAACTCTGTCCTTAACAATTCACGCACACTTCTTAATTTCTAATTTCACTTGTCTCTAGTGATTGTCTTTGCTTGCAATGTTAGCCTTGTTTTGTTGATTGAAGATTAAGTGTAAAACTGATGAAGGGTGTACGAAGTCTGCTGTGTACAGCTTTACCAGGATGTCATGTCACATATCTATGTTGCAAACTTGCAATGTGAGAATGATGTATTCACCAGAAATGACGCCCACTTCTTCCGTTTCAGAAAGCAACCAGAGGTATCTGTTGTAGTCAGTAGCATCTTCTCACATGGCCTTCACTGCCCTTCAGGCTCATACAGTAGTACATTTGCGACCAACAAATAAAGTACTCGTATTAAAGAAAAAGCTGAAGGAATTAATCAACAAAAGCTCTACGAGTATTCAATTTGATTTTGCCAGCTATGAGCACAACAATGACTGTTAAGCAAATATCCTTCACAGAACTTGACATTCATGGAAAGTGTTGGTTGTCGTACAAAATAGGACCACATACTACAAATTGACAGCGGTTGCCAAATTTTGCTAAAGGTACATTCAAATGATCTTCTAAAACATGCTTCTTTGGTTGGGACCCTTGCGAATTTGTGATTGCCAGCACTCCAGCACAAGATGACCGCTTTAGTGGCAGCCTGGCGGGACATGCTGCAGAAAGACGTTGGTGCTACTACTATTGTCGACTTGTCGTCAATTAGCTGGTTTTTTTGATTGAAGCTTTTTTTCCCTAATAGAGATTTCCAATTTCGAAATCATTGTATTTTCGTCCCTAAAAAATTTTTTCATTTAATTTTTGCACTTAGTGAAATTATACGATTGAGATTAAAAACAATGAATGTAAGCTGAAGTACAAAATACAACCAAAGTTAAAAGTGTAAATGTACACTAAGTTCAGTACGAATGGAAAAGGAAAGCAGAAACATTGATAGGCATTTGCTCATGGAGTCATGGATTCAATTAGGTGAACACTCTAGGCCCAAGTCCAAACCCCCCAGTCCATTCAACGACGGCAACTCCAAAATTAACAATCCTAACACGAATCCTAACACGAATTCCGATGGGCCAAATCCAAACAATATCCCCAGGTACGGACAGTCCAGTTCCATGAGCTTCATCTAATACCTTCCAATAGCCAATGTTGTCAGGATCATGAGGCGCTCCCTGCCGCCTCACGCAAAGGCTGAGGAGGCAAAGCCGCAAAGGAAATGCTCCAAGAGTGCGTGTCTGAGATCATTAGGTTCATACAGTGAAGCTAAATGAGGTATGTCAAATGGAGCATCGCATAACCATAACTGCAGAAGATGTCTTAGGAACAATTACTCGACTAGGATTTGAACTTTACGTCGAACCACTGGTGGCATACCTCGAAAGGTACAGTAAGAGTGAGTTGCTTCTTCCTATCAAGAGGCGAGGTCTTGGGTTTCGCGCAAATGTGATCTCCCCATTGTTGAAGGTAGAACTGCTCTTGGGGTCACTTAGGACATGTCCACGAGTGATGGTTCACCTCTTTTTGGTATTGTTTACCCTGAATTCCAACCCATGCTTGGTAATTATGTGCGGGACTATGAACTATTGCAATGACACGCATCACATGCCTGGCTTTACTGATGGTTAGATGATATTGGGACAGAATTTTTCTAGTGTTGTTGCAGCTAGTGAAAGTACTGGCACATCTTTGATTCTTAGCATTTATGATAGCTAACTAGCACTAATGGGTAATGGCGCAGGTCTATCAGAATTGCCTCCAGCTAAGCCAGGCTTCTATCGTTCATCTAACCAGTGCAAGTAAAACTAGAATTTGTCTGAACTTGATAAGTGGAGATGATCCTGAATGGTTGAATTGAAGCTGCATTTGCAAAAAGAACAGTTCCTGTCGGTCTCTAAAACTGTATGGTTTTCTTAGATG
>ONZK01001003.1:44940-82624 GCA_900322385.1 Pharnaceum exiguum | reverse complement strand
GGGGGGGGGGGGGGGGGGGGGGGGGGAAGAATAGTTATAGAAGAGCGTCGTATCAGGGATAAGTTGTTCAACTTTGACTGATGATCAACTTCATTCTTGATGCATTGGTTGCCTCTTTCTCTTGTCTCGTATATTCAGTATCCTGCATTCCGGTTCCCTTCCCCTGCTTCTAGAAAAGAGAAATGGAATGTGGAAATATTCCAGTTAAAGCTTTATGACATGTATGAGATGCTTATAGTGCTTGAGCAGTTTGTCTAAGAGCTTCATCTTGACAGAACCTATCTTTATTGCAGGATTATGTGCCAGACTCCAAGCCCAGGACACCTTACAGGTCATATGATAACTCTCGGCAAGCTGTTATCAAGGCCCCTCTTCGTCACAAAAGTATGTTGTCAGCCTTTTTTGTCAAGCAGAAATCATCAAAGCTCAGGACTGGCACAGTGTCATGAGTCTTCAAAGGGTTTCTCCCTGGCGAACCTCTGGAACGTAGGGTTACAGAATTTTCTCCTGCATGTTCCACGACACCAGTACATTGACTGGAACACAAATAGTACTCGAGTCCCTTGTTACCCTATCCTTTACTCTGACCTACTTAGTAACACGCAGAGTGCATTTGTTCTAGCAATCAGGGAGCTGTACATGTTCTTTGGAGTATCATCTCTTAAGGAAATGGAAAATGGTAGCTGGCAGTAGAAATTCTTTTGTTCTAGTCTATTTCCTCTGATATTCGTTGTATTTTTATGTAAGCGATGGCATTCACATGCCTGTAAATCAAATAAAAAAGCGTAGTCTACTGTCTGTTGGGAAATAATTGTAATGATGTATCATGTATTCATGATATAGTTATATCTTGAACCTGAATGTTGTATTCAACAGTAGTTAATCATTCTTCTATGTCCTAGATTAGTACTGTGCAAATGCAAATGAGGGAAGTGTTGAGAGTTGAATCTGTGGCTCTGCTCCTCTGCTGTATGCAAAGGTTTGCTGGTATTACTTTGTCATATCATGAGATCAGTTGGCATACTTGGCAATGGCAATAGAGGGCTCCATCAGATTTGACTATCAGAAAATACGGGTATCTTGAAGTAATCATAATCTGGGAAATGGATGAAATAACTAAACAAGTGAACTTAAATCCTCCCCATTTCCTTTTTTTTTTGAAGCGATAAATCCTCTTCATTTCCATTCCTTCTAATTTTTTTTTTCAATTTCTATGGATCTACAATTTCTTCTTTGAATGGACGAGACTACAACATTTTTTTTACATAATAAATCTACAAAATCACCCAATAATGATCTCAACCATGACAAATGATCTCTTCAAAATTTTCCATCAAAAAAAAATGATCTCTTCAAAATTCCCGTGAATTTTATATAAGTCAAAAATTTCCAGTAAATTTATGTAAATCAAAGGGAGACAAATATAGTATCGAAATAATCATAATGTAGGGGTAATAAAGGGGTAATTTTTATATAAAAAAATTCCCCTTAAGGAAGGGGATAAATTAAATCAAAAAATAAATTCTGTGTGCACAGTTTTCATTCATTCTCCAGTTCCAGATCGCGGGCTTTGCTGTCTGGTTAACTGTTTAAGCTTCATCTCACAAGCAAAAGCAGAAGCAATCCACTCTCTCTCTTTCTCTCCCGCAAAATCTCAGATCCACTGCTTAACTTCACACAAAAAACTTCACACAAATCCCAGAAACCACACTCAGCAATTCCAATCATTATCAACCCAAACAAACACTCATGACATCAACACTTTACCAGTAATCACAAACACAAAGCAACAATGTCGGTCTCACTACACCAAAGACAACCCCCAAACCCACTAACCCAAACCCAAACCCAAAAACCATCATTCTTCTACTCCACTCTCTCTCCAAATCCAAACAAACCCATTTCCCTCCTCACACGTACAAACCTCCTCATCATCCTCACCCTCATCCTCTCCCTCTTTTTCCTCTACCCATACCTCAACCCTTCCTTCTTCAACTCCACTCTCTCTCCTACCCAGTTGGCATTTCAGTCCAAATGGAAAAGTTACACCCTTGAACAGGCTGTTACCTTCGTGGGTAAAAATGGGTCTGTCATTATTTGCATTGTTAGTGAGCCTTACTTGCCTTTTTTGAATAATTGGTTGATTAGTGTTGCAAGGTTTAATCACTCTGATGAGGTGTTAGTTATTGCTGAAGATTATCAGACTTTGTTTATTGTTAATCAACGGTGGCCTGGTCATGCTGTTGTTGTTCCTCCTGTTCTTGAGGCTAATTCTGCCCATAAATTTGGCTCCTTGGTATGTATGTCATCTCATGTCATTTTATGCTTGTTTTCTTACATTATTGATAAAAGTTTTGTGCTTTTTGAAGTATTATTATTATTATGAGAAAATGTGTGTGACACTGGGTGGATAGGGTCATTAATTTTTATACGAGGGGTCATTAATGTTTACCAAGGGGTCATTAATACCCGGTCTCATATATGAACGGGGTAGTATGAGAATGGCACATGTAATGTTATAGGAAGAAAGGAAGAAAATAGGATAATAGAGTAATAATACGACCAGTTTTTTCCTTGGTTTATCGATAAAGATTACTTTTTTATATGAAAAAGATGGTAAGAATAAGACCATTGAGACAACAGAACATGGAATTTGGATGTCGGTAGATGCCTTGTCGTTGAGAATGGATTCTAGGTGTTGGATCATGGGGGTGAATGTCCCCTTTTGCTAGTGTATTGAATTGTATGGCATTTGTGTTTCTCTTTTATGCAAGGAAAGTAAGGAAGAAAAGGAATGAAAGAGTGTAATCTTATTCCTGCCACTAACGAGCATGGAGGTGTTAACCATAGGTTTTGTGAGAAGAGGACGATTGAAAAGAGTTTGTCGTTGCTATGACTTAAATTAGTTTCCTTTTGTGAGTTTTGGTGTGACTTTGATGAATTCTGAGTTTGCGGCAATTCTTTGGTCTTCCGCTTATAGAAGATCAAAGAATTACCGCAATATGATTGAATTTGATCATGCCTAGATGGCTAGATGTACACGTTACTATGTAACTTATCTTATTGGACAAATCGGTAATGTAACATGACGATCACCTTAATGGAAGAAATGGTCTCACTTCTTGGATTAATGCCCTTGTGAGAGAGTACGAGTCCATTATGAGTTTGGACATTGTCTTTCTGATGAGCAGCTAGATTTTTTTTTTCTATACCTGTAGAAAGCTGTGGTGGTTATGCAACTAGCTTATACCCAAGTTAGATTTGGATGTGAATATGGAGATTTTGGCTATGCCAACTCTAGATGCGTGTGACTTGAACCATTCAAAAATCTTGTTGGTGCAAGAAATTCGCAGGGTGGAACTTCTGCATTTGTTTGAGTAGCTCTTTTTTAGGGCAGGCTTCACGTGTGGGCATCGAGTAGGTCATTTTGTATTTGGTTACTATTTTACTGTTTTCACCAGCTAAGTGTTTTTTCTTATATTCTGCTGTTGGGGGAGAAGAGGGGGTGGGCTGAGGGGTGGGGGTGGGTTAAGGATCGTTAGCTTAAGTTTGCACACTACAGGAGCTTATATCCTCCTTATACTACCCAGGCAATGCAATTGTCATGCTAGTTCCGTCTGTGTCCCAAAGTTTTATTTTTGTCTGTTGACTGTCCGCTTGATGCTGAATGGGAATGAAAGTGGTCCCATGGTGCTTGTTCACTGTTTAGGTTATGAAGATGCAATCGTGATTGATTGTTCTTGGGTAAGGTAGGTTCTTTACCCCTTGGAAATATTCAAAGAATGAGGCTTCGTTGGATTTGAAGTTTGCTTTCTCTAGCTAGAATTAAAACAAGTTTTTTGTTAGATGGCAATCATTCAAGAAATGCAGGAGTTTAAAAAAAAAAATCCTTAACTACTATTTTGGAGAGTCCTGCTGTATTAGATCCTTGTAGGGTCTTCCTATGTACTGAACTGTTGATAACTAAAATGACCTTTCGGGGAGAGAGCTCATAGAGACATAGGAAGTAAAAAGGAGTTAAGGAAGAGATGTGGATATGATTTCAGATTACCAGTTTGGGAATCAGGAATGGGTACATCTGTACATCCTGCGACGGCTTGTGCTTTTTCTTTTTCTGCATGGGAATTGGTTTTGAAGGATCTGGTTTTCGGTCCAAAAACATTTCTTGAGCATACCCGAGCTCGTTGAGGAAGTCATGGCATTTCACTCTAAGCAGTAATGCTGTTGCCTGCACATAATCATGGCTGCCTAGGATACAGAAGGGGGGCTCCTCACCGTTCTCTAGTATTCTTTTGGCCCTTATTGCCAAGTGTCGCTATATCCCGTTGCTCACTGTCGTTCTTCTGGGTATGTGATTGAGGTTCTGTCTCTTCCCTTATTGAGGATTGTGGTAGTTCAGGAACCAGCCAAGGGTCGGTGGCCGCATAAATGGACCCAAGAGAGACAATGTGGAGTTGGATAATGCCTTCAAAAGTGTGTCAGTTGATCTTAACATTTTCGGAGTTGCAACTTTTGTTCAGTTGTGGCTCTAGCTAGCTCAGTTGGAGTTGAAATACTGGGTACACTGCTATATTGATCAGCTTATGTTCTCTTCGAATTAAAGTGAAAAGAAAGAGAAACAGATGAGGAGCTTGAGTCAGCATTATGGTTGTCTTGTTTTGTAATCTAGAATTTGAATAAGAAAAACTTCTTTTCAGCCCACAGTTTGTGACCACACTGACCAGTCACGATTACAGAAAAGTAATATTTGAAGGGTTTGGGACAAATTATGCTATTGGTTTTCTAGAAATATGAAAATGTACTGGAAATCTAGAGAAGAGTGGATTGCCTAAGCAATTTGCCTCCCTGAAAATGGTTTCTCAGAATGTAAATTCTGTGAGGTGTTTCTCTCCAGACTGCTTAGTGGTACTTGCATTTCTTTTGTTAAGTGCTTGCTTGTGATGCAGGTGCTCTAGCATTATGTTGCCCCCTCCTAATCTAGTATTATATGCACTCATGTATGTTTTCGTTTGATTTGATATTTTTCTGCTTGTTGACCTCTCTCGTTGAAAAATGTAATGAGAATTATGATGAGTGTGCTGATTGCTGACTTTGGCCTTCTAATTATATGTGCAGGGATTCTTTAATTTTACTGCTAGAAGACCTCGTCATCTTTTGAACATATTAGAACTTGGATATAATGTGATGTACAATGATGTTGACATGGTTTGGCTAAAAGATCCTTTTCTTTATTTGGAGGGTAACCATGATATCTACTTCATGGATGACATTGCTAAGGTATGTTTATTGGACTGGTACATTACTACTTATTGCGTTCAGCTTCAACTCTAGAGGAAGACATAGTTTGGCTAAAAGACCCCCCTCCCCGCCTTATCTTTTATGAGGTCATTCGCTAGTTACATATATAGTATGCAGGGTTCCAAGCGCAACGTTGGTCCGAGTGAAATATCTTTATTGTCAATTCTCTTTCTAATTTTTTGTATTCCTCGTTTTTGCTTCAAACATCCAGGTGAAACCTTTGAACCATTCTCATGCCTTGCCCCCTCCAACAAAAAAGGGACGGCCTTATGTGTGTAGCTGCATGATATTCATGCGTCCCACAGACGGTGCTAAACTTGTGATGAGAAAGTGGCTTGAAGAGCTTCAAGAAAAGCCATGGACTAGACAACAAAAAGCTAATGATCAACCTGCCTTCAACTTTGCTCTAATGAAAACTACAGAACAGGTTTGGGTTGCTTGCCACCTCTATAAATTTGCGTTGGCTGTTAGAACATGTTATCTGGTGTTCTCAAGGTTCCATATTCAACATTGTAGTGCCTAATTCTCTAGTGATTTCACTCCAGGTGGATATGTATTTGCTCCCCCAAGATGCTTTTCCAACTGGAGGACTGTATTTCAAGAACAAGACATGGGTTCGTGAAACTAAGGGTTCTCATGTCATCATCCACAACAATTACATTTTAGGATTTGAAAAGAAGATTAAGCGTTTCCGTGATTATGGTCTATGGCTTGTTGATGACTATTCTTCTGAGTCTCCACTTGGAAAGTTATAGGAGGTTGAAAAATTGATGGACGTGACAGCGATATTTGAGTGCTATAATGCCCAGTCTTTCTCAGCTTTATGTGAAGATCCGTGTCAGCTTAGTGTTTATGTCCTCAGGCACAAGTTCCTCGCAAATTAGCCAGTGCCGTGATGCAAGACTTCTAACTAACCAAAAGCGCATGCGGGTGGACTAGTTTTTGCTGACAGTGTTTCTACTGTTCTAGAAAGATGGCAATGGCTGTTGCATGCCTGAGGTCGTGTATGTATGGTTAGAAGATCCAGATGAAGCAGATTATTGTTAATTACTGAGTCTAGAGCAAGCCATTCCCAAATTGCTGTGTGGATAACAAATGTAATATCCTTTTTGATTCCCTGATTTATTATAAATATCGATTCTTTTCTCCACCAGGCATTCATGCGGTAACTCTTGTCAAGCAAAGAAATCTGCGCAGAACTCATTAAGCACATTCTAATATTGTTTTTAGTTGAAATTGTCTCTTTCAGAAAATCTTTTCACCTTTTCTGAGTTTATTGTGTGGAAGCTCCTGAAATCTTGTGGAGCGAAGTATTATTCTCTAGAATTATCATACTGTCCTTATGTAGCGCCTAGCGGACCACTTATCCTTGCAAAAGATCAGACCAGACTGAGCTGTTGTCAGCATCTCACTAGCTAATGGCTACCAGAAACCAGGAGCAAAAAAAACCCACTAAAAAAGGCTATGCGTCTGCCGGGAGTCGAACCCGGGTCTATTGCTTGGAAGGCAATTATCCTAACCGTTGGACTACAGACGCTTGGATGTTCTACGCCGTTAGGTTTAGAATCACAATCTACCCCACTCTACGGTACTTGTGAAGTTGTGCAGTTGTAGTTTGGTCAAGACTTGAGAGTTGATCAATTTTTTTTTTGTTGGGTCTTAAAATGTTGTTCAAAATTAATTGGAATACAATGCTCGTTTTATACAACAACAACAACAATCGAGTGTAAATGAGGATGCTCGAAGTTAGGATGTACGCAACCATACAATGCTCGTTTTATGTAATCTAAAATTTCTACATTGTTTTCCTCTAGAAAATGTTGGCTAATTATATATATTCTTTATTATTTCCATTTTTATCCTCTAAAATTAACATTCTTAACTTCCGTCTCGGTTGTCAATCATCCGGATTAACATATCGGTCCTCGCTTGCTTGTCGCACTTCAGTTCATCCAACGCTCCTTTGGATTGTTGCATTTTTGCATCTACAGTGAAGCAAGCTAATTCATTCATTAATGGCAAATTGACAAGTTGGCGTTTAATGCGTTAGGTACCTGAAATCTGAACCCCGTGATTATCAGGTTGAATGGTTGATTGGGAACCATGCTATGCTCCCTCGGATTGCTCCCTCTCATTTCTGTTACAGTTCAGAACTTCTATACAAACTTGTATAATTTTCATAGTTTCTGTACAATATTTTAAGAAATTTGCGTAGAGAGGTCCATTCCCTAGGTCACTGCTAACTCATGCATTAATGTCAGTAAGACGACCAAGAAATAGCTGCATTTCCATCAAAAAGAATTAAATGCGCAATGACACTTCTGTACATATCCACAACCCATATTCTAATTCGATCCATTGCTTAGAAATCTTTGTTTAACCCATCATACACCCATGACTGGTACGTACTACGAATTATGTTCCTTTAGAGTGAAGTTGTTGCAAGAATATGTGTTTAACCCTTACGAGGCCATTCTGAATTTCTGATTAGTGATTAGTACCGTATAGATTGTGTAGTCCAGTGTTTGATGCAGCGCAGCGCATATGCAAACCCCAAAACCCGAACTAAATTTCAAAGCATCAATAATAAAAGTTCTTTTTGGGAGCATGAATACAAAATTACCAATAGCTATAATATTTTAACAATAATGTTACTGCTTGAGAGTTGAGAGCCTGCCATTTTAATAATCTTTTGGTCATCAGGTCGCGTCTATTGCTAATCATATTGATATAAGATGGTGAAGCTTGGTCCATACTCTATAGTTTAGAGATACATAAACTAAATAGCTACACAGCTAATGAGTACGAGTAGTTAGTACAACTATCATGGCTTGTTCTTCTCGCCATCATCCTTCCTGGCTTCATTCATGTGGAATGGGATTATGCTTCATGCCCGTAATCACAAACTAACAGATGTGTTACATTTCATTGTATCGTGTATGTGCGTTTATAAGGAAGAGCGTACTGTTTCAAATTCTTTGATTGTTTGAGCCTCCAAGAATTAAAAATAGTTAATTAAATACGTTTTGTCATTCCCTTGAGGTTACGGATAGCGTTTCCTAATTACTAAATTCATCTCAACCCTTCAAAAAATGAATTGATGGAGCACATTACTTCCTTTATTTTATGTACATTAAAGGGAGGTTGTTTTATCCGTTTATAAAAAACGAGCTCACAATCTTAAAGATTAAATTAAAGGTGTGCTCTTTACCACCTGAATAACTTTTTTTCCGATAGAAATCTAGAACACGTTAATAATGTCTACGTGAATATATTCTGACATCACAAACATTTACTTCAAGGATATGTAATTGTTACACCATATAAAACACGATAAACTATTATAATAAAGTATGTGCATAATTGTTGGAAGAAACTTTTCCAAATCCAACATGATATTGACAAACTACTGATTTATAACTTACTTTTTTTGAGGGAAATATATAATTTACTTTCTTGAATAAGCTAAAAAGTAAATGTGTACAAGTTTGGAGTTGTAAGAGAGTTTTACCAATAATGTCGAAAATAAATAAAAATTGTAAGTAGTTATAATTTAAAACTATTGAGCTAATATGGCATGTTAAAAAAATTACAATTCGTATTGTCTAAATTTTTGAATAGAGAGATTTTATATACATGTATACACCGTATATATTTTTGAGTAGAAAAATTTGTGTAAACTCGTTTCACAATGAAACGAGTTCAAAAATACCCAATTTTTGTGTACTTTACCAGGCTAAAAGAGTATATAATTAGAGAAGGTTGGATGATCTTTAATCAATCAACCATCATTGATCATTGTATCAACATCAACAACACAAATGGATCTATTTAATTCACGCGTTTATCCTCCAAATGGAAACAAATCAATTCATGAATCGATAACAAAATTAGAAAACACCATGCAAAAAAATAAAGAAAAAGACAGTAAACTCACTCACTCACTCACTCACTCACTCTTGACGTGTTCAAGACTTCAGTACGACTAATCTAGTAATCATGCCACGTCATACTTCATTATTTGTCTTGTTGCTTCCTTTCCTTTCATCTCTTCTCTTCGTTTTCTACTTTTCTGTTGCTTAGCTGTGTTAGTACTGTAATAATTTACTCAAAAATAATATCCATAAAAATTCCAAGCAAATCAACCCTTTTCTTTTTCCTTTTATTTTCCACTATATTTCCTCCGATCCCTCATCATCTTTGTCCTTAAAGAAATAATACAGTAACACCCAAGTGACAAAATTCCATTATTTTCAACAAACAAACATTAGGACAAAAAAGAAAATCTCTGTTGTTACTTACTTCTTAGATAAGACCCAAAGTTTGAATCTTTCTTACATTATCTCATCTGGGTTGTTCTTACTTTTTCATTTTAAGCCCAAAGTTTCAAGCTTTTTCACTTTGTTTTGATGGTATCATAAATGGGTACACTTGAAAATGGTCTTTTGTTGAAGAAAGATCAGCAAAACATAGTAAAGGTGTCATCTTTTAGTAAACAGCAGCAAAGACCCAGATCAAGATTTTTAGCAAGGGCTTTGTTATCAAAGAGATTAGGATACTTACAATGGATAACAACCATTGTGATATTCTCTTTGTTTTTAGTGCTTTTTCAAGCTTTTTTGCCTTTGTCAGTAGTGGAGAGGCCTGGTGGTGGAAGTGCAAGTAGTAAAGATTTGGATTTGAGTAAAGATGATTTGGTTTATTTGAAAGAGTTAGGGGAGCTGGATTTTGGTGAGGATGTTAAGTTTGTGAATACTAAGTTGATGGCTAAGTTTGAAAAAGAGGAAAAGGAGGTCAATTTGACTTATGGGTCTAAGAGAGGGATTAGATTTGCTTATAGGAAGCCTAAACTTGCTTTGGTTAGTATTATATCTTATTTTGCTTCTTTTTTACTTGCATTGTTGTTGTGTTTAGTTTGGTTTATGGTTGTTGTTGTTGTTGATATTGAATTATGGGTTTTACAGAGGTTTTCTGGTCAATGTTGGTCATTTTGTTATGTGATTAGCTGGCTTATTTGCATGTCATGTGTCGTGGAGCTGACTGAGTGACTGATGATTGAATGTTAATGTCGAATGTGGGTTGAAATTTTATATGTATCATGCATTTTGTGTTGAGCTGCTATTTCTACTAGAGCTAACAATGTGGTTTTTCTATGTATGTCATATCCAAGGTTTTCGCGGATCTGTCTCTGGATTCATATCAAGTACTGATGACCACTGTTGCTGCGGCTTTGCAAGAGATTGGGTATTCCATTGAGGTAATCCCTCTTGAATTGACTAGTGACTGAAGATATAAAAAGTTGAGTGGTTATTGTCGTTTCAAGGATATTGTCTATTGAATAATGAATATTAACAATGATGCTAACTGTTATAGTAATTTGCCCAAATGTTGGATTGTCTACACTGTCTGAATATCACTATTAGTTTCAGACATAGGATTAGAGGGAGTCAGGGAGAGAATGTTGTCTGAAATTTCAAGTAAATAGTGTAAGAGAAATGATATTTCATTACTGGATTTCCTTGTTCAGAAGCTGTAATAAGATTTAAGAAAGGCAATGTGTTTGTTTCTCTTCATGTAAGGATGGCCATGGTTTCATATGTGCAATTGAAATCTTCAACTGCTAAAAAAAAAAAAGAGGCAAAATACCATGGTATTTTATTGTATATGAGATAAAGCTGAAGTTTGAATGGAGGACGAGAATTTTGGTGTTTGGATCTGAACTTTTGAGGCATTTCTAAAGAACTTGCAACTCAGGCTGTGTGTGTAGATGAAAGAGCTATACATGAGAGTGATGAGACCAATGTACTAACAAGGAGTAGGATTTGATAGTGCTTGTTAACTTAGAGAGAGAAGTTGAGATGAACCTAATTCCGTATGGTCGAAGCGATTGAGGATTCAGAATGTTTGATAACAAAGTTATGTTAACTTAGAGAGGAAGTAGGGATGAACCCAATACCGAATGGTGAATGGTTGAAGCGATTGAGGATTCGGAATGTTGAATACCAAATCTGATTGGGTTGGCTTAGTGGTGCAAGGCCCCATTGAGTTCACTTGTTTGGGGACGAACTATTTAGCAGGAGGTCAAATGTTCGATTCCCATCATGTGCAAAATTCCCTCAGGCTTGCACCACCCACGCACCGCAAGCGGGAAACCAAAAAAAAAAAAGAACGTTGAAAAACAAAGTTATCATGAGTGAATTAGTTTCTTCCATATTTCTAGAGAAGCAGGAATAATTAACTGAAGACTTGCCAGTATGTGTGAGCCTGTGAGGTATAGATGTGGTAAAGATGAAAACGTGATTTGGTGAATGCTGATGAGCCCTTGCATATTTACCAGGAGCAAGGACTGATAAGGGTGTGAAATTGAGGGGGAAAAACAGTTGTGTCAAAATTTGGCCAAGAGAAGCTATTATTTCATAAAATTTCTGGATACATATATGTAGCATGGCAAGTGGGTGGAGAATCTTTAACTAGGAACCTTGATAGCTGAAAGATCATTGGGAAAGCTTATGAGACTAGGATGCGTACCATTGTCTTGTAGTTACTATACAGTAAACGTATCCAGTGGTTCACACAATCTTATGTCCAATAATAGATGTGTTTTGCATATCTTGACTAACGATCTCCATGGAGATGATGTGTTTTCTACTGTAAACAATACAAGAATGTGAATCAGTGAATGTGACATGGGTGTCATTTCTTAAATTTATGTAGGCATTACCACGGTTTAAAGGTGTTTGGCACATCTGTTGGTGGTTGTCATATCTCTCTATTCGTTTTTCTTATTGTGGGTAGTGCCTCAGGTATTGTCTAGTGAAGATGGTCCTGCACGTGCTGTGTGGCAGCATTTGGGAGTTTCAACCACCATTGTGGAAAACAAAGACTGTCCCAATATTACTGTGGATTGGTTGAAGTATGTTATCAAATTCCTTCTTTTTTTGTGCGTCAAAATTATGTCTCTCTTATTAAGAGAAATGATCTCTCTGGTCTTTCATAGGTCAATCATGTGCTGCTGTGTTGTTTCTTTGTCCCCTTAGTACAATTTGCTTTTTCTAGATTTACTCGCATCTTCAAGCATGACAATGGGGCAAGCTATGGGTCTATTATTGATGAATTATGAAGGAGTGCAACCATGCATTTATAAGTTAATTATGCGTTCTTTAAAATGAAGTGTGATACTTTGTATAAAGGTTACACCAATTATTATTTTTTTAACTCAGTACAACCACGTTCTTAGGAAATCCACTTTTTTTTTTTTGCAAGAAGAAACCTGAGATCATATAAGGTGTACATATTGTATTGTGATAAAATTAATTAATTAACTTGGCTAAATCTCGTACGCATAGTTACAAGGACATTTTTTTTTTTTCAATATGTTTGACACAATTTGGACAATCCAACATTCAAAATCAAAAATATGTACAAGAAGAAATAGCACAAAATGAAATTGCTATATAATGGCCGCCTGCATATAACCTTATTTCGTTGTATCAGACCTGATTGCTTCTTCCAAATGAAAAGTAGCATTGGGAATCTAGGGTTACAGGGTTATATACTTGTATATGTGACTCCTGAGATTCTGCTTGCTGAGTGAATTTTGTTCTGCTGCAGCTATGATGGAATACTTGTAAACTCACTGGAGGCTAAGGACATCGTGTCTTGGTATACTCTTTCTCCTACTGTACTATTATTGGTTTCATTGTTAGTTATCAACTGGGGGTATGTTTGTGTTGAGAAGTTCGCATGAGCTGTAAACTGTATCACGACGACATGATTGCAATGCTTTTCCCCTCTTGGAGGGAAGGGGGATATGCAGAACACTTGATTATATAGCAGTTTGAAATTTTTAATCTGATGCTATAGTACTGAACTACCGATGGAACTGTGACAAGGATGTTCTGAATATAGATTGAAACTGTCCAATTAAGAGTAATGACTTATGGATCTTCTACCTTCTCTCGAGGTAGAACCGTAGAAGAGGCCAATCTAAATATGAACTGCTAAGTCCTCCCAGTTCCAGGATGTATTTTAAGAAGCTTTCTTGATTGAAATCTCATATTGCGCTGCTATTGTCTGTCCATAGTACGGTAGTAGTATCTTGAAGGTCTCTTAATTGAGCATTGAACCTGCTATGTCTAACATATAGTGAATGTTCATACTTGTTACAGCCTTGCACAGGAACCTTTCAAGACGTTGCCCCTTGTGTGGACCATTCATGAAAAGAATCTTGCATCACGTTTGAACCAGTATGCTTCATCAAATGGCACACTTGGGATTCTGGATGCTTGGAGAAAAAGTTTCCACCGTGCTTCTGTGGTGGTGTTTCCGAATTATGCCCTTCCTGTAAGAACTATGATTCTTGTTTTTCTTGTCAATTTATCTGCTTGGAGCATGCAGGGATCCTCTCCAGTAATTGAGAAGTCCTGATCCCTTTATTTAAGGCTAGAATAGTAAAAACAAAATATTGTAAATTCCTATGTTTTTTAAAAAAAACAACGTAGGAGGTAGGACTGATATTCAATATCATAACTCTTCTGTTTTCATCAAAAAAAATAAAAAAAAATTCTTGCACTACCGCTGCACATGAGTTGGACATATGTGGGCTGTCAATATTTTTTAAAAATTTTAAACTTACTATTGTTGGTGTATCCTGGACTCTCTCTCCTCAGACATGCATACGCACACCTTTGGGCCTCTTTTTTTGTCAGTCTGATTCCATCCCACTCCTTTGTTCAGATGGTTTACTCAACACTAGACTCAGGAAACTACTATGTAATTCCGGGTACTCCAACTGAAGCATTGGAGGCAGATAGTTTGTTGGCTGTCAATCAAGAGCAGTCCCGTGTTAAGTTCAATCTTACGGACGATGATTTCGTGATTGCCATTGTTGGAAGCGAGTTCATGTATAAGGGCCTATGGCTGGAGCACGCCCTCATCCTACAAGCATTAAGGCCACTTCTTGCAGAGTTCCCCTATGAGAACACGTCAAGTTCTGGTCTCAAAATTTTCATTTTGACTACAGATTCTACTGGTAACTACACCAAGGCCGTAGAGGTACACTCGTAGCTAGGTCAAAAATTGTTGTGGTTCTTTTTCATGCAACATTCATGTATCTGAATACATTTTGTTATAATCTGAAGGGTATTTCTGCAAGTTTGAAGTATCCAGAGGGCCTTGTGAAGCACATTGACAGTGATGCTTATGCAAATGATATCCTCAGATTCACCGACCTTGTCATTTATGGGTCATTCCTTGAGGAGCAAGCTTTTCCTGATATCTTATTGAGAGCCATGTGCTACGAGAAGCTCATAGTAGCACCTGATCTCTCTATGATCCGGAGATATGTAAGTCATTTCCGGACCTCTCTCTCTCTCCTTTTTTTTTTCCTCAAGTCCAGACCTCTCTGTTTATGACTATGCTTACTTAGCTTTAACTTGGTTTAAATTTTGTGTATTTATAAATACTTATTCTGCCTTTGCGACAACGGCAGTCATTTTGATAGTCTTTGTGTAATCAATTCGGCACTTCGGCTTGCTAATATGATTAGCTATGGCATGATCTGCCTAGCTAAAAAAAATTTAAAGACAAATGTTAATCTGAAATCATTTTACTGTGAATGTGAAATTGTTCATATTGCCATAATTTCATCTTTTCTGCTTAGTGTCCAGAGAAAACCTCTGACCAATATTTGCGATAACATTAGGTTGATGACAGGGTGAATGGCTACCTCTTCCCAAAGGAGGATCTTAAGGTCTTAACTTCCATAATGTCAAAAGTAGTCTCAAGAGGAAAATTATCGTCTCTGGCCCGTAATGTTGCTTCAATTGGGAAAGGAACTGCAAAAAACCTCATGGTAGTTGAAGCTGTGGAAGGTTATGCTCAACTCATGGAACACATCCTTAAGCTTCCTTCAGAAGTCGCTGTTCCGAAGCCTGCTACTGAAATTCCATTGCAGTACAAAAATGAGTGGCGGTGGAATGTATTAAACAAAGTTCGTGAGGGAAGATATAGAAAGAGAAATGTGAGTGATTATTTGGAAAAGGTTGAGGAGCAATGGGGTCATAACAAGGCAGAGACCCCTGTTTCTCTTTCAGGTAGGGATGAAGAATTTGTGTACAGCATTTGGGAGGATCAGAAACAAGGTGATATTGCTTCTGTGAGAAAGAGGAGAGAAGATGAAGAGGTGAGAAGAAAAGGGGTTGACAGTACTTTGTGGATATCAAATTGTCTTTTCATTTAAGTTATCCTTGGGGATCTATCTTGTGGATGTTTTAATGGGTCTCTGGTGTCTGATGCAGGTGAAAGATAGATCTGATCAATCTCGAGGAACGTGGGAGGATGTATATCGCAATTCTAAAAGAGCTGATCGTCTAAAGAATGATTTGCATGAAAGAGACGATGGAGAGCTTGAGAGGACAGGTCAACCTCTGTGTATTTATGAACCCTATCTTGGGGAAGGAGCATGGCCCTTCTTGCATCACAAGTCACTCTACAGAGGAGTTGGTCTGGTAAGTTGAAGATCTTTTTGTAGAAATATTGTGTCTTACATGTGGACCTACTTACACTCCACATAAAGTCTTAGGTGCTGGATAGGCATAACCAAATCATCATACATTAAATGTCCAACATGGTTGCCTACAACTATGAGGTCCCCAGAATGTGCTTCTTGAGTCCACTATATTCGTGTATCCGATCAATTCCAAGGGTGGAAAAGCAAAGGCTGCATTGAATGCTTTATAATTGTTCAAGTGGTGATTGTAGGCTACAAAAGGCCGCAGATCTGGAGCAGATGATGTTGATGCTTCCTCCCGCCTTCCTCTTCTTACACATCCTTACTACCGTGATGTGCTTGGAGAATTCGGTGCCTTCTTTGCAATGGGTAACCGTGTTGACCGTATACACAAAAATGCCTGGATAGGTTTCCAGTCTTGGAGAGCAACCGCTAGAAAGGTACCTTTTTTTTCATAAATTATAATAAAAAAAAGATAAGAGAAATTAGTATCCCTGATAGTAAAAACCTATGCAAGAACAACTGATTGTAAAAACCTTTAAGCGGTTGAAAATATTGTGATACTTTTATGCTGATATTTAAGCTCAACAGGTAGCCTTGTCAGAGACTGCAGAGAAAGCATTGGTGGACAGTATTGAAACTCGTAAACATGGTGACGCGTTATACTTCTGGATTCGGATGGACATGGACCCTAGGAACCCCTTGAAGCAAGATTTTTGGTCATTTTGTGATGCTATAAATGCTGGTAATTGCAGGTAAGACCTCAATTTTATACAATGTTTGTGTTTCTTCATTCATCATCATCATTTCTGTTGACAATGATTCTGTGCTTGAAGATCTGCATTTTCTGATGCTCTTAAGAGGATGTATGGTGTTGTGGAAGATTGGGATTCTCTTCCGCCCATGCCTATTGATGGGGATTCATGGTCTGTAATGCACAGCTGGGCTCTGCCAACGAAATCATTCCTTGAATTTGTGATGTTTTCAAGGTAATAGGTCATCAGTTTTACCTTACTATAGAGTTCCACCGTCTGGCTTAATAGTTTGATTCTTTGATCCGTTCTCTGGTTAGTTACTATCATGACTGAAAAGGCTTGATATTGCAGAATGTTCGCTGATGCACTGGATGCAAGAATGTATGATGAACATCACCAAAGTGGGCACTGTTTATTGAGCTTATCCAAAGTAAGTAGTTCTGACCCTCATTTCCTTCCCCTGCTCTCTCATCTCATGATCATGCCAGCAGAATACTCGGATAGCTAAAACATTTGCTTGAGATTCTGATATATGCCAGTGTTTTGAGTCTCTTCTCTTTATACTGTGCTGTTTCAGAGGAGGATGATTTTTTTGGGTTTAACGTTAGTGTACTTTTTTTTTCTTTTTTGGGAGTGACTTGAGGAATGTTTTAGCCCAAGAGGACTGCTGATTTAGTTTGCTTGCATGTATTGTTGCACTGACTGACCAGAGGTTGATTTTTATCGTAGTCATTCATTTCATATTTGATGAAACAAGACATTAGAGATCATGTCTATAACTTTTGTCAGGACTCAGGATTACTGACTTCTGACGATCCTTGTCTTCATCACTTGTTTTAGTTTAGTATCCACTTTCCAGTGCTGGTAATCTCTTTCCTAAAGATGGTGCTAAGCTCTGCCCTCTGAAGGGAACTTAATTGAAGTTCATCTTTTGCATCTGTCTATCAAAACACCCAAGTTGGAGTATGCACCCATATGCTCGTGTTGATTGAGATCTAACCAAAGAGATAAGTCAGAGTAACTAGATAAGAGGACTCAAATGATGAACTAACCAGTTCTGAGCTGAACTCCATTAACCTAATCTATTGGTGCAAAAAATAGGATCCCTAGCGCTACTTGCAAACGCTGTTTCTTTATCTCCAAACTTGTACTCAGTAAGCAGCTGAAAGATTAAATGATTTTTTGTAAAGCTGTGAGTACCAGCTGAATGATCTTCCATCCCGGGCCAAGTAGGGAGTTATCAAATGATATATGGCTTGTTTCATAATTCATATTTAGAAGTTCTAACGAGTCACAACTATATGTTGAGCCTTGAAAGGATTACTGAAAAGCGTTTATGAGTAGACCACTTGCATTGCATGACAACTGTGTAAAACGACAAATTTGCCTCGCACAAAGTTCTTTTTCATTTAATTTGTTCACTCAAACAATAAAAATAGGGTCCCTTCTCATTTTATTTAATGTCATTGTGAAAACCGTTTTGCAGGACAAACATTGTTACTCACGAGTACTTGAGCTGCTCGTAAATGTGTGGGCTTATCACAGTGCGAGGGGAATGGTATATGTCAATCCTGAGACTGGGGCAATGCAGGAACAACATCGTTTACAGAACAGAAGAGGCCAAATGTGGATAAAATGGTTCTCACTTAGTACTCTTAAGATTATGGATGAAGATTTGGCTGAGGAAGCAGACTCTGATAACGCAAGAAAGCACTGGTTGTGGCCTAAAACTGGAGAGGTCTTCTGGAAGGGAGTCTATGAGAAAGAGAGAAACCAGAGAAGGAGAGAGAGTGCAGAGAAGAAGAAAAAAAGTAAGGACAAACTTAAAAGGATTATATTTAGAAATCAAAGACACCACAAACCCATTGACAAGTATGTAAAACCTCCACCAGAGGAAATGTCAAATACCACAGTGGCTGCGGCAAGGAGATAGTATTTGTTTTCCCTTTCCCGGCATTGGTCTCTTGGTTCTGTCAGTAGGTTATAGTTGATGATTCTTTGTATCAATTTATTCAATTTTTCTAGAGATCAGAGGATGCAAGTGTTTGTAAGGGGAGAGTTTTGCTTGTACATGAGCATCAGTAGAGAACAACTAGAGGGGGGGAAGCACAGCATCCTGTAGGTTACTGATGTCGATATTTATTTCTGTAAACAGTTTTCTGCACTCCCTCAATGTTCATCCTTACTCTCCTTGTAAGCGGTGCCGCTTGCAATTTGTAAATCGAGTTTGAAGGATGAAATCTGGGCTGAGAAGCGTGTAATTTTGACCACTAACATTTGATTACTATCATTCTAGATGTGATTACTGATTACAGATGATAGTTCTACTCTGGACCTGATTTTCTCTTCCGTCTCTGCCGTTTCCTTGTCTTGTCGCAAGTTTTTCAATTGATAGGACAATCTACTGCGACAACGCAGTCGCTTGCCGCTTAAACGTGCTAGTTTAGTGGTCATTGCTGTTGCACTCCTGCATAAGTCCTCCATATGATGTAGGTGAAAAGTATTGCACCATCCTCCATTGTCAGTACATGCAACATATTAACAAGAGTACTCAACGATAAACTTTTTAATATATATTTGTAGTTTACAGAACGTAAATGAAGACGAAAAAACAGTTTTGAACCTCACAAGATCCACAATTCGATTCCATAGTTCCATCGGACAAACCACAGATTTAACCCGAGATTTAGCCTGCTTACAAATACAAAATTCTAATCGCCCATATTACATCAGATAACTAAGGTCCTCGGACACCCAAGCGATGGAGAAAGACACCCCCCTCTCATGTTGCAGTTAGTGCAATCAAAGAACTCTACTGAAAGAATCAAAGAACCGAGCTTTCCAAGAGCAGTAGTAGTGAGCACTTATCACAAGAACTCCTTTCCAAAGGCTGCATTACAAAGCATCAGAATCTTGGAGCTGCAGAAGACCAAAAGAAACGTTAGTCAAGATGCCAAAGAAGGGAAGACTACAGTAAATACAAGGAATAAAGCAGTAACTTTTGACTTACCTCCACCGATTGTAGCCTCCGGCAATCTTTCGATTGAGTACTTGTGCTGCGTAATGTACATGATTGGCACACCAGGTATCTGCTTGGCCAGACCAAGTTCAGGAGTTAAATTACACGGATACACTCAAAGTAGGAGTTCAATAGTCATTAGCGATAGGAGATATAAGATGAAGCATCGAAGGTTAAGTAAACATCAAATTAGAATCGTTAATAAGCACCTTTCTTATCCTGCGCTTCAAATCTCTATCGCATGTAGCAACAATATAGCACTTGTGCTGTTTACAACAAACGAAAACAAAGTGAGAGGAAGCAATACAACGTCGAAAGGCAAACTTTCAAAATAAAAAGGAAAGGAAAAAGCAATTGGCCATGCTGAGAACGCACATGGGTCACCCTGTCAACAAGGCAGTCATCAGCATATGTGCCCCTGTGAGTACATGGAAGTCTCTCAAACCGAGGATCTTTAGCAATCCTGCAAACAAAGAAATCCTATAAAGCTGTAACACAGAAATGCGCAAGTCTAGGGTTCCCTTCACCCCCGTGTTGTCAAACATGAAAGCAAAACAAAAACAATGGTAACTGTAATATACCAAACCATGGCAACCCAACCGCACAAGACTTTTTGACAAAGTTCAGAAGCCAAGGGTGTTTAAAAATTACAATGACCATAATACATTTATCTAGCCTAAGCTCCATGCATTTAAATTAGCAACTTGACTTCCCTTTGGGAAAATACAAAGCTTAACAAAACAAAGCTTTTTCCCGCAAGAGAGCTTTCTTGAATCTTGAAACTATTAATTTCTTCCGACGATGGCAATATGATGGCAACCGCCTTAAAAGCTCAAAAGAAACATACCTTAAAGCAACTCGGTACTTTGTACCCAGCTTCTCAAGCTCAGCCATCACACAATCTGTTATACAAGGGGTACCTATAAAAGGGAATCAAGACAGAGAGTGAAAACAATGCATTCAATTGCAGAACTAAAAATAAATATTGAAAGCACAAACAACACATTAATCAGAAGTTCAGAGCACAATCACAAGAAAAAGTTTTAGAACGCAAGTTAAACTCACATTTTGCGTACAAGCAATCCATCATCGCCTTCTCCAGGTCCAACTGCGAAAGAGAGATAAAACCATACCATCAGTTTCACCCATTGAACGCCAAAGCCAATCATCTAAAGCATTATCCTTTTACAATTCTAACATTATGATCAACAGTATTCAATTCAACAAATAACAGCAACCAATTTCTGTTCTCTCACATAACAATCCAATGTATCCTTTTCAGTACTTAAACTAGTACGATTCGCAAGTCCAATCACAAATTCCATAAAATCTTAGCGTCATTGACACACGTTCATGAACAGAAATATGTGATCCGGACACAATTTCTACTAGAAATCCTGAGCATTCCAGTTCATGACACTCCTTCAGACTTCAATTTCACCTAAAATACCAAACACCCACTTCCATCTTTCACAAGAAACTCCAATACGCGTCTAACACCAATAAAAATGCACTCCAAGCATAAGCTCAGTCTAATTTGTCTAACTATGTTAACTCGAATGACCAAGCCAACGATAATAACACTTATTCCACAATCCAAACCCTACATAATATAGTCTAACAAAATCCTGTTCTATCCAAAACCCTACATAATATAGTATAACAATTTCCTGTTCTTTCGCCTTTATTATCATCCTACTATATTGTGCTACAAATAAGCATAAGAGGGAAAAAGAGAGGGGGATCTTACTTTATTTTGGATGGAGAAATTGATAAAGTTAGTATCAACCAAAACCCTATAAGGAGGTCCAAGTGCTGTGTTGTACTGGAAGAACAATGCTGCTGACACATAAGGCCTGAACCAAAATTTACAATAAAAACATTATCATTTATATCACTCAAACACCAAAAAGAACCAATCTTTTAACTACCCACAAAGCATATATTGCAAAACAGTCAATATTTTGTCATAACAACAAAATATAGATCACAACAATTTAACATTAACATTACTCAAACAGCAAAAAGAACCAATCTTTGAAATACCCACAAATAGAAATCAACAATAAAGCCCAAATATTGTAATAAATAATGATGAGAAAAATACAAATAATGATGAATATAAGACAAATGAATGAAAAAAAGCGTACACATTTCTGGGGAGGTTTTCAGCAGAAAGGTCCTTCTTCTTAGGGTTAAGCACCTCTGCCTTATGACTGCAAAAGAGAAAAAAAAAACAGAAATTATGGTGTTATTAATTAAGTTATATAATAATAGAGAGATGAAAAAAGGAGAGGAGAGGAGAGGAGAGGAGAGGAGAGGAGTGTAAATAAAGGGTAAAGTAAGAGTAAGAGTAATTACTGTTTGAGGGTTTTAGAAGTGACAATCTTCTTCATGACTGCGAATTTGGGGGCTTTCTTTGCTCTACCCATTATTGCGCTTTTGATAATAACCCCTAAACACTAGAGGAGAGAGAGAGAGAGAGGAGTGGCGCGGTGGGAGTTGCGGTTTAAGGGCTTGAAAAGAGGGGAGTGAATATTGAGGGTGGCGGTGCAATGGAATGGGCAGCTAGCTAGCTAGGTGTCTCTCTAACTCTAATTAGTCACCGTCTTCTCTGTTTTTTATTTTTCTTCTTATTTTCTCCTTTTCATTTTTTTTGTAGTAGTATTTATTCTTTTATTTTTATTATGTGTGATTGATTTCTATTATTTTATTTTTTATAGTTATTCAACAGAAAAAATTTGTGTGAACTCATTTCAAACATCACACGATTAACTAATAATAGGAGGTCATTATATCATTAACCGAAGGAACACAAATAATTGTGTGAGATCGTCTTTTTTTCTTCTCCTTTTTTTTTTACTATTGAGTCATTTTTCAGTTGTATAGAGATCATTATTCAGTTCTATCGGGATCATTTTTCGGTTGTATGAGGGTGATTTTTCAGTTCTATCGGGGTAATTTTTCAGTTTTAACTTGTTATACATTTTTTTTAGGGGGTTCATTATTCATTTCTAGGGGGTAATTATTCAGTTCTGTCGGGGTCATTTTTTTGTCGTATATGGGTCATTATTCATTTGTATAGAATTGAAAAAAAAAATTGGTCATTTGACCAGACTCGTCTTGGTGTGAGACGGTCTCACACAAATTTTTTTGCCGAAGGAATCAACTTTTTTATTATCAACGACCCCGTCTTATATATGAAACATGTTTACACAAGTTTTTTTATTTCTTAAATGTTATATTATATTTTTTTAGTAGAATTTAATTTTATTGAAAAATAAAATAAAATAGGTCGTTGTTTCACCTTTTCTCGCTCCTCTAAAATAACAAAGTTAAATCAAATGGAAATCAACGAGGTTTTAATTTAATGGCTAAATAAAAACCGGGGCTTTATAGTCTANNNATAATTGGTTTTAATTTTAAATTCTTTAGTTGATTAAGAGCGTTCCTCGAGAGAAAGGTCTCCTAATTTCTTTTTTCTCCTTCCTTTTTTTAAATAAATAAAACAAAAAACTGTGAACTTTGATTTGAAAGGATCAATGACCAATTATTATTTTCATATTTTATTCTTTTTCTAATATTTTTGTTTTCATATAATAGTATATTCTTTCTCTAATTATAGAAAACTGACATTTCACAAAACAAAAAAAAGAAAGTGTCATTTAAAAAATAAAAGGTGGCGTGAAAGCGTGTCCGTGTCTAGAAGGGCCATGTAAGAAGGTGGAGGAAATATCCAGAGACAAAAGTTGCGGGAAACATCTCGAACTTGCAACGGCAAGATTTTTCCATTCTCACTATCATCTGTTCATCTCCCTTCTGTTCTGTCATCCCACTATAAATTAACCTAACACATTTTCTCCATTTTAAAACATCATATACAAACGACAAATCCTTCCTCACACTCACAAAAGAATTAAGCTCTCTACACAAACACACACAAAAGAAAAGCCTTTTAAGTTTTTGTTTCAGGGTTGGTGGTAAGATTTTGTACCGATATCGAAGTCACTTGGGAGTTGTGGACCGTTTGGCCAGTTTGGTTTCGTTTGTACATACTTTGATCTTCTCGATCTCTTGCGTTTCTGCAAGTAAATAAACTTGTAAGTATATATGCTCTCTGCTCTCTTCTTTTTTTCTCATTTGTACCGTTAAGCTTAGCTTGATCACTTGATGACATGTTGTGACATTTGCCTGATTTTTATGATATCATTTTTTTCTCATCATGAACAAATGATCAGCCCTTTATAATGATATTTAAATAAAGTTCAGAATTTTCAGTTGGTCCATTCGATATATATGTTATGTTAGCCTGAGCTTGAATTGCAAAGGTGATCTTATGGGGTTTAATAATTACATCCGTTTTGTTATCTCTATGTTGTATCTGTGTTTTAGTTGAATGAGATGAACCCAATTGTACTGGGATTATATTATATTCGGTTATTGTAGCTAGGTGTAGTAATCTTGCCGCAATTATTCTTCAATGAATGAATAACATCTCCAGCAGAAGTACAGAACCATTCATTAAAGATAATAAAAATTTAAGGAAGAAAGAAAGGAAGAAACTATGGTCCATGAACTATTGTCTTTGTTTTAGTATAATTGCATTTTGTCAATATATATTGGTTATAAACTTCTTCAAAGTTTCATAGGGATCAGAAGAGCTATATACTTGTTATATGACTGTCTGCTATATGACTCAGAATAGTTTCCAGTGCACAATTAATGATCTGAAAGGCAGTATGTAATTCCTTTGCTGTAATTGATCTATCTTACTGTCTGGTTGGTAATCATGTTGCTTGTCTGCCTATATCTTGTGTCTGGCAACCCTGCCAGAGCTAAGAGCTTGTTGGTGCCTGTTTTCTCTTCATTTCCTACCCGATTTCTGTCTGTGCAGTCACAGTGCTGAAAGATTGTTGTTCATTTCTGTTGTAGCAGTTGACAGCCGCTGTGCATCTAGTATTCGGCTGTGATACCACACTAGTTGGTGAAAATGTATCCAGTCTACAGAGGAATGAACTCATACCCCTACCAGAGAACCCCAATGCCATCTACACAATACTACCATCCTACATGGGAAGCTGCACCGCCTCAATCGACAGACAATCCAGCTAGGCATCCGTTTATGCACGAACCTTGGCCGCAGAGCTATGGTTACCCTTCTGCAATACCGTGCCACGGTTGCTGTAACCATGCTCAATATCCCCACCATTACGATATCCGACCACCTCACCCACATTACCCACCACCACCTGCAGCCTTTTATGGTGCTAGTTACCCATACCATTATCCTCCAACTTATGTCCCACCTCCACATTATAATATGGACATGCCTAGGTATGACTATGACAAAGTTTTTCCGAAAGAGCATCATTGCTGTGGATGTCCCAATCATTCCTGCCATGTGAATGAACCCAGCAAGAATGTTAAGATTGTAGAAGAGGAACCTGAAGCTGCAGCAGGGACAAAGGAGAGTAACTCTTTGGTTCCTGCCAATTATCCCTATCCTATATTCTACCTTCCACCTGAGTACACTACGATGAACAAAGAGCAGCCGAGAGTGGTGGTCGAAACTGAGGCTGACAAAAAGCAGACCTCACCACTTGGGGATAATAAGCTGAAAAAAGAACATCCGAGAAGAGTTGATTGTTCTCAGCCGAATCAACAGCGCGTCTCTCGGAAGCCTCAGAAAGCTGTTGAGCAGGAACCAAATGCGAGGTATCAATGGTTTCCTTTGGACATGGACAGGATTAAAAAGTTGATTGAAGGAGGAGACGTGAGGGAGGGCCAGGGTCAAATGGTTGGAAGTGGAGATGGGAAGAAGAGCAACGATCAGGAAAAAGAAAATGAACAGAAGTACTCTTATCCCATCATTTGGTTTCCATATGGCAGCAGGGCAGAGGATCATGGAAAAAAACAAGAACAAGGACAAGAAAATGCTGAGAAATCTCCTACCATTAAGTTTGGCCCTGTAAAAGGTGAGCACGATGGTAATGAAGGGCAAAAGCAGAAGACTGCGGTTGGAGACCATGGTAGTGAAGTTGAAAGTCAGTCCAGCAAAAGAGAGAGTAAGGTGAGAACCATCCCTGTGAAGCAGCTGGATGAATCAGTGCAGGGATTGTCAAAGAAAGATGAAGAAAAGAAGGAAAATGGAAAGCCTGCTCAATCTATTGAGACCAATCGAGAACATGAGTCTGCTAAAGATAAATCAACTATGCAGTCATCATCTTCCCCTAAGAAGTCTAAACTTCCACCAATTTGTTTGAGAGTAGATCCACCTAAGAAGAAAAATGGTAAAGGAAGCTCGAGATCCCCTAGTCCTCCTGGAGACAACAGAAGAATGAACACTGATGAATCCAAGGAAGTCGCCAAAAGCACGGGGTTGCACCCTTGTAGAAAGGAAGTAAAAGTTGCAGAGGCCACTGACAGGGCGCCTACCCAAAACAAAATTGAAGTATCTCAGAGCTCAAGTGGTGGAAATAAAAGACCTGTTGCAGAAATGGGGAGAAGGATAGTGCAAGAAAATGCTGGTGTTGAACCAGCCAAGGCAAAGAATGAAGTCAACAAAGGACTGCAAGCTGAAGATGCAAGTGGAGCAAACAGGAGCACAGCTCAAGAACCCAGCAAATTGCAGATGTCAGAGACGGAAGCAGCTGTTGTTATTCAAGCTGCCTACCGGGGATATGACGTCAGGAGATGGGAATCGTTAAAGAAACTTAGACAAATTGCGAAAGTTCAGGATGAGGCTAATGAGCTGAAAATGCACATCGAAGAGTTTCAGTCTCGTCCCTCAGTAGATAGCAAGGAGAAAGTGGCTATCAGCGAGACTATAATGAATTTGCTACTCAAGTTGGACACCATACAGGTATGTATGTACAGTAACTATATTCTGCAATGGCGATGTTAGTTCCAGTCTTGTGTTTTCCTGCCTTAAAGAGCTGTCCATACTAATGTGTACGGAACTTGGTCTGTTGTGTTGGGCCTGGTATGATTTCCTGATGCTTATATATTTGCACTCAAATTACAGGGATTGCATCGAAGTATCCGGGATGTCAGAAGAGCCGCTGCAAAGGAATTGATCATATTACAGGAGAAGCTCGACTCCTTAGGTAGCCAAAAGCCCGATGACACAGTCCAAGAATCCTCTGCTGTTAACACTGACTCTGCCCTGAGTGAGGTTTCTGACAGTGTTGTCGAAACTTCGGAAGTGGTCCCTGATATCTCCCTCAAAGGAGAAAGTGCTGAAGATGGTGAGAAAAATGCGATATTCCGCAGGGAGAATGAGGTAACGAGCTCAAATGCACACGTCCCTAGCCAGCCTTTCTGTAGCCAGGAAGTCAGAAGTGGTTACGAGAGTGGTGAGACTACTGATGTTATCCCTCAGAATGTTGAAGCATCCAATGAACCTCGAGATGAAGCTTTACTTTCAGCATCTGAAGTTCCCGACACAGTTGATAGTCTTTCAGATGAGAAAGGACTGGAGCAAAGAGTGGAGGAAGCTGTTTTAGAGAATTCATCAACTGAGTCACAAGAGTCCTCGGATGATCTCGGAACTGAGGACAATTTACCAGTGGAGGTTGACACTAAGTCTGAGGCCAATGACGAGGAAACAAATCAGATTGCTGAGCTGCCAATAGAACTAGTTAATGATGAGGAAAAGCACATCTTGGGGTTGGAGTGTGTCCAAGGTATGGTGTCTGCAGACAATGATGAGGGTCTTGCTGTGCTTGCGGAATTGCCCCAAGAAAATATCAAGGAGGAGGATGTTGCGCGAACTTCTGAGAATTTGAGCCATGAAACGTCACTAGCTGAGGAGGCAGACCAGTTCAATGAGAAGACTGAAACTACAGGTCAGGAGCTTCTCGCAGAGAGTCAAACTGGTGATTCTACTGAGTTTTCTGAGGGTGATGTAGGTGTTAACACACAAGTCATGGAGCAGGAGCATGAGCAGCAAGAATTACCCGTTGAGGATGATGCTCTAGCTGCTGGGATTGGAGCGGGAAAACTGATTGAATTTCTTGAGAAAGAAAATGACAACGAGGAGCTGACACAAGGCGCTATCGAAAATGTAGCTGGACCTGAGGAGAAATCAAAGGAAGAAATCGAAGTTGCTCATCAACTGCAGACAGCCCCTGTCCATGATAACATAACTGAGTCGTCAGTGGAGCCGGTAGCTACCATGTCCGAAGCGTGTGAAGAACTTGAACACAGAGAGGATGATACAGCGACAACGAAACAGTCTACAGAGGGACAAGAGTCAGCGACAGAAAGTGAAAGTGAAGAGGAAATTGACAACAAAGTTATAGAAGAAAATGCTAGGCTTAAGGAAATGCTGCAGAAGCTGGTTGCATCTGAGAAGGAACAGCAAGATATAATATCCAACTTGAGCACAAAATTGGAGGACTTGGAAAATAAGCTGGCCAAGAAGAAGAAGGCGAGATCAACCAAGCGGCCAAGTCTGATAATGCGCCGTCGTCGCCAAAGCAGGAAGCCTTCTAAAGGTTCCTCTTGAGGGGTGTTGCATTCTAGATGGTGTGGTGATGTTCTGAGTAAATTGTAGGCGAGTCCTATAGAGGATGCATTTAGCCCCTGAGTGAGTGGGTACAATACATGTAAGGTGGGCGTTAGTGTCATCTTTCTATCATGCTGTACTATGTAATCATGAGTGACTGTCTCTGATAATAATACCATAGTTTTCTGAAAGTGTATTGGTCATTCCCCAGCACCAGCATACAATTGTGAACATGTGTTGCTGCTGCTTTTTTTTAGAAGACAAAGCCCTTTTATTTCATTCATTCATTTACACTGTCTGAGGCTCTGAGCCGTGAGATGTGTACAGAATCAGTCATGAAACTCATTCGCTGCTGAGGCCTGAGGGGTTTGTGCACTTGAGCTTCTTGTTTTCTACTCCGTATCAGCGTCAAGATTCTTGGGTATGTAACAGCGTAAGGACGCCTGCTTGTTCAAGAATAATTAAAAGAACATCTTGATCTTTGATTTCAAACCAAAAAAATCAATACACCAATTATGACAAATTTCAGAAAGAAAATTTCCATTAATCATCTTTTCATTTGCGATTCTCCATATAAGACATTTGACAGAAAAGAACCAAATTTCAATTATACTTTCCAAATAGGCAAACACGCATATCACACTTCTGCCAAATCGGCAAATATGCTAGCATTGCTGATATTATGAATGAAATTATTCTCACAAATTCGTACGTAGTATTTATAGACCAAAAATTAAAAAAAAATACATCAAAAACACAAAGAAGAAACAAAATTCTAGAACAACACGGTATAAAACTCAAAAAAGGTAGAAAAATTTAGCCAGCTGTAAACACAGATTATACTCTGTCACTCACTAACCCAAATATGTACAAATGATACTCGGCATTTGATTGTTTTTTTTTTAAATATCCCCAAAACAAAAATATATAAACACACAAAACTCTCACAAGAAACACTTCACACACCATAAATCATTAAATAATTAATATCTCTTTCTCTCTCTTCACCCTAAAACCACCGCTGACGTCACTCTTTACACCCCCTGACGTCACCATCTCCGCCATTGAATAATTAACCCACAACCCCACCTCGACTCCACTCTCTCTCCAGACCTCAAAATGAGAACACCAGCGCCACTACCACCAACAACAGAACCAACCCACTTACTCGAAATAAACCTAATCTCAGCCCAAAACCTAAAACCACCGACCTCAAACCTCCGACGTCTCCAGACCTACGCAGTCGCCTACATAAACCCGAACCTAAAGCTGCGTACCCGTATCGACAAGGTCGGGTCCGAGAATCCCAACTGGAACGACAAGTTCATCTTCCGCGTCTCCAGCGAGTTCCTCTCACGCGCCACCTCCGCCGTCACCGTCGACATATTCTCCGTCGGGGTGATCAAGGACCATCTTCTTGGGTCTGTCCGTTTCTTGCTCAGTAATGTGATAACGGCTGAGAATTACATGGCGCCTCAGTTTGCGGCTGCCCAGATAAGGAGACCGTCGGGGAGGTATCATGGGGTGTTGAACATTGGTGCGATGGTGATTGGGGAAGGGGAAGGTGGTGAGGCGTTGAGGATGAGAGGGAATGGGATTGGGTATAGGGACATGATGGGTGGTGGTGGGGAGGAGAAGAGGGGGAAGAAGAAGAAAGTGAGGAGAGAGAGTGGAATGAGGGGGAGTTCGGGTGAGTCGTGGGAGTTTTCTGATGGGAGTGAGAGTTCGGCGTCGAATGCGAGTTGTTCGAGTGGGAATAATACTTGGGAGGAGAGAGAGTGTGATGCTCCTGCTGGTGGGGTGTTGTGTGGGTTGGGGTTTCAGAGGAAGGTGATGATGATGCATACTAGTTTCTCTGAGAATGATATTAGGGCGTTGGCTGATTTGGATCTTAACAAGAGTGCTTAATGGGTAAAGATCAATGGTCCAGATTGCTTTGTTTCTTGATGATCATGATGGTCACACTGATAGATTCTTTTGGTTCTTTAATTTTCTTGTTACTGATGATGAAGAAAGTGATATGGTAGTTGATGGTTAGTGAGGGTTAATTGTTACCTGCTCTGGTAACAAAAACACAAGAAGAGATGATTAGTGGTACAGGAATCAAATTCTATTCAATTCAATTGTATTGTTGTTGTTGTTGTGTAGAGCTTACAATTGCACACATTATTATAGTATTAAAGATTGACTGGAGTGAAAATGCTCCTACTGTTACTCAGTGTTCTTATAGTGGTTTTGGCAATTGTTATTATTAATGTTGATGCAGTATGAAGTTTTGATTGTATATGTGACTGAGCTGTGGAGGAAGATGGTAGCTTAAGCTTTGCAGAGCAACAGGGAGAAGCTGTGAAAAAGATGGTGATTATTGAGAATTATTATGTGAGAACTTGGTATATCCTGCTAGGCTTCTATGTCAACTGTGTTTGAGATGGCAGATAGTACCCAGAATGAGGATCAATTTGCTCAACATGGCCTGAAATGTCTGCGAGTTGCTATTTGACAGCAACAGTTAAGTAACATCAGATTAGTACATAGTACCCCTGTGTTCTGTTTATACTTCGATAATCACCAGCTACTGAATACTGACCATCTTTTGCTGAAGTTACAGTAGAGTAGTATTCATAGTCGTTTTGAGAGTTATATTCTCTGAGATTGATCTCTCTGACTCTCCGTTTTTGGACTACTAATATAATTGTTGTCTCCTCACTCTTCTGATTTCTGATGTTCATTCTCAGAATAATTGGACTGAAAATCTGTCTCCTCTGCTTCATCCTGAGCCTCCAACTCTCTTCTCTCAAATTAATAACTTTTCTCATGCAGGTATGATAGAACATTAGAACTAATCCAGAAGGTTGAAACTCAGACTTGACAGACAGATGCTCTTGCAAATTTCAATCTAACTTTTGTTATACTCCAGTAATACTCCTGCCAGAACTATCCCTCAGTATCAGTCGCGGCCCAAGTAATGCTGCAATGTACTCAAAACATTGCTTACAAACCGTTTGGACAATTCAAGGACCGCTGACCTAAGCTTCGATACAGATGTGATGCCGGCATATACCAGCTAAAAGGGATAAATGTGAAGCGCTAGCTGAATGCTGAGTGACAAGGTTTATGAAGAAACTACTAGCAGCAGCTATAAGCTGTCAGTTATCAGTGAAACTATAGTAAAGCAGGACAATACAATATTGCTACATGCACGGCTGGGAAAACAATGGGGCGTACATCCTGACCCCCGAGCACCCCATCGAATGGGATTGAACTCGGTTGTTGTTGCACGGCTAGGGAAACAATGGAGCTCTGAGTTCAGACTTCAGAGAACTCTGAAAAAAAATTGGATTTTGAGTGTCAAGAATAGAATCAATTGGCCCATAGAATACACTGTTCCAAACCGATAGCTGCTACTAGTAGCCCAGCCCAATGAATTTCTCTTCCGAGAAGTTCAATTGCAGTTGCCCTAGAGGCCTCGAGAAGTAACTCATAACTTCGTGCAGTAAAGTCAAAAATAATGTCATCAATGGGAAACAAAAAGGAAAAACATTACTGTACTCGTATGTCATAATCCAAATTGGTGCATAAAGAGGATGTTACACATTTACTACCTGCCCACTACTGCCCTAGAAGTACGACTTGGAAAGGAGTTTCACAAGTGACTCGGTTCCATTTTAGATGAGATCCAACACAAAGTACTAGCAATGGTAGGGCACAAAAGCCCAACCTAACCACAATCTTAGGCTATCCTTAGCTCAGGCTGAGGTTGCTGCCAGGACAGCTACTCTTGCTTAGCTGCTGAGCTCTGACTTCTGAATTGATTTCAGAAATCTGTACTCACACAATGACGTCTATGCTTGAGGCTCTTTTCTCTATTCTGGTTTTCATCTAGTACTAGCAAACCTTACATAGGCTTTTTTGTATTTTTGTTGTTATTTCTTCCAACAAATTTATTGAAGTTTCAGAACCACTTCTAGATAATTATTGCTACGGGGTCACCAAGTGGTCCACGTCATTTATAATATCAACTCTTACTTTCTAGATAATGGTAGAACCACTTCTAGATAATTAGTTCGTTTACATTTACTAAGTAGATTTCACAAAACAAATTAAGTTCAAAAGAATGAGCCTTATTCACTAATTAAGACTTTGGATTGAAGTGAACCAAATTCGAATTACAAAATTGTCCAAAAAAAATCAAATTACTAGTAGAGGAAAATATAAGTGTGTGTTTTGTTCATCTCTAAGGAGGTGAACTGAAACTCAACTGAATTGAATTCAAAAAAATAGATAAAAAATGATTTTTTTTTTTTTTGAGATGTAGTTATAATTATAACTAAAATTGAACTGAATTGAAATGAACTGACAAAAATTGAATTATAACGCTAAAAACGAACAAAACACAGCCGCCAAAGAATGAACGGGTTAAGAATTCATCCTTTAAGATTAGATGACCTTACTTCCACTCATTAATCATATAGAAAATAAATGCTTTTATGAATGTGTATAGATGAATTGAGAACACACCACTTGTAACTTTGTAAGAAACATAGTCTCAACTCTTAGTGACCTGGTTGGCTAGTTGCTGTGCCATAGTTGGCTGATTACACGTTTAGATTAGGACTAAACCATCAACAACAAGCAGTTACTATTACTTGTCAACAAATGCAAGTTGCCAATAGGTGAAGCTGTCCTAATCAAGTAGATCTTGGTACCTTTATGCGACAAATAAACCACTACTAACGGCCAAATTGTAATGAAAATCATCATAAATGTGGCTTATCTACCCCTTGGCCCTTATTAAGCACGAAATTACCTTATATGATCAGTATGGTACTGTCAAGGCACAATGGTTCTGACGACGTATACAAATGAAGGTAGATGTAGGTAACAGAGAGGGCGATGGACTTGATTGATTGATAGGGACGTGGATGCAAATTGAGAGATGCATGCTTATGCGGTAAACTTGTTCACTCAACTGATGAAGGGACTATACACCAAAAATAATTAAGTGTTGAAGGGACTATAATAAACTGAAAATGCAAAAAATAATGTAAAATAGAATGATAGAGATCAAAATGATGTGATTGCAAATAGCGATGAAGATTTTAGGCGAAATTGATGGGAATAATCCCTACTTCGGCAGTTCGGCCGATTATCCCAAAATAATCCCTACTTCAAAAATAGTTGCGAATAATCCCTACTTGGACCCTCATAGCCCACAATGGTCCAATTAAGTTTTACAACAAGTTTTTTGACAAAGTAAACCTTACTTTAAATCATCAAATTTTAATTTTGACTATTAAAAACATTAATTCTAATGGATATGTGTATAACCAAAGTTTTTAATTTACATTTTAACATGTTTTAAAATGTCATTGGACCGTTGCGGGCTATAAGAGTTGAAGTAAGATTATTCTCAGCTATTTTTGAAGTAGGGATTATTTTGGGATAATCGGTCAAAGTAGAGATTATTCCCATCAATTTTGCCAACATTTTACATACGTCTGTGGTGATATGTTCATTATAATCTCATCATAATATAATGTTGGAGAACTAATATAGAGTAGCTGTCAACCTGTCATTTAGTACCAGAAATCTGCTGATACTTCAATACTGTAGCTAGCTAGTGATCACCTTGATATCAATTCGATCACGTTCCGTCTTTCGACCCGTCTTTATTCAGAGATTTTTAAAGTGCAATAGCCTATGGAGTTGACTTTGTACATGAATTTAATCTGAGATGACATGCTATATGTAGAGTGTTTATAAATTGAAGACTTCGAATCCGTACAATTGCGACTTTACGAGCTTATTCTCATTGGGTTATTTGGGTAAGCAGTTCAGCTCAATTATTGACATAAACCTGAATATAAACTCACCAAAATAAAACTAATTAATGGAATTTGACATAGTACAGCATTTATCCAATTATCCAGCTAATGTTAGTTTGAAACAATCTCAATATATATATTACAATTGGACATTCAAACTGGTTTACATTCAGTTTAGAAGTTGAGTTTAAATTACTCATGCATATTCAAGTTCGATTCAGATTGAAGTAGTTGAATTAACAAAATAATATGATCGATTTGCACAGCCAACAGCTGCGTGCGTAATGTATGTCTTAGCTTTTTCGTTCTCTAAAAAGGACTTTAGGTTAGACGCCCCAAGCACCTAAAAAAACAAAAATATTATAGTAAATCCAGATTCAACAAAATAATCATTCAATTCTTGTAGGGAGCTTGAAAAGTTCAATCACTAACACCACTTGCTTATTGGCTAAAATGAAAAAGCATCTAGATATGAACTAGGTCACTCATGCACTCACTCACTCCTGATTTGCAAACTTCTTAAATTAAAATGGACCAATAAAATCAAATTTTATTTTTTTATTTCTCCTTAGACTGTGAAACTATTTTTAAAGAGCAAAAAAATCTCAATTTTGGTGCGCTCAGTTTGTGAACTTCGCATGTGGTGCATTTCCAAGACCCCACGAAAACGTGACACCCAACAGGACCTAGTGCTGATTGCTAACTCCCTACGACTGCTACGAGTATTTTTTTTACTGTTTCTCCAATTCTCCCAGAGGACTTTATAATTAACGGTGTTAACTTGCTAGCTCACTGCGGAATAGTAAATAAGTTACAACTTATTCACCAAGTTTTAACTTTAAAACTTTTAAGTACTTATAATTCCAGAAATATCAAAGGTTAGTTGTGACTTGTGACTTTGTGAGTCACGATTCTCACGAAGGAGTCCCTTCTTGACTGACTGGAAAAAGAAAAATGCTGGCTTTATTACATTGATGAATTGATCATCACATAAATCATGATCTTCAGCGATGGTCGGCTGGTTGCTATAGTACGTTTCTTCTAGCAATTGCAAAGATTATACATACGTAGTAAGAGACTATGGGAGTATGGGACTACGGGCACTATTTGTCCCTAGCTAGCTAGTATTTACCTTCTTTACATAAACCATTATACACAACGTGATCACTACAGCAACTAAGTCAGCAATCACTTGTTCACAAATCTTCATGATTGTATCGTTGCCACTCGATCCAAGCCACTCTGTGTGGAGTACTGATAAATTCATACAGTTATAATATAGACATTTGTCTGTAGGTCGTGCAACACATCTGGATCCTGGCCTGCTGCTTGTAGTACAAAATACTCCATCCAAATGCTTTAAAAAAAAACTCTATCCAAATCATTTTGGGATTGAACATTTTACAAAATAGTTTATATATTTTCCCGAGGGTAATATTAATCAAAATTCATTACAAGAAATAGAGTTGGTTTTGAGAATTTGTAGAGCTTAAAGATAAGTAATGCAAAGAGAATTACCGATTGCTTAAGATTCCTTATCCATTGTAGATAGAGAGAACAAAGCCTGCTTAATTTTTATTGTATCAATTAATTATAAACTACTATTTCTAGAGGCTACAATATGTTTATAGGAATTTATCAATTTGATACTTTGCCTTAAATCCAAGATTTCAATTATACACCCCTATCACCTAAAATTTTGTAAAATTACTAATTGTCAAGATTGTTTGTGACAGAGAGAGACAGAGAGTAGAACGTAATGTCGGTACATTGATTGAAAAGATCTAAGTCGTAGTAGCACAAGAGATGCTTGATTGCTTTGTGATGGAATTGTGATCGATGGAGTTGGTCGAACTTAGTATATGCTAATGGAATATGTTCTATACATCGTTACTCGCGGGAAAAGTTTTTAGAAAAGAAACAAAACAGTAAAGCATGTCGCATTGCGTAGTGTATTGTTTAAAGTAAAAGTAAAGACGCGATTGTTTCATTTGCAAGCAAAATATTATTAATTCATGAAAATCTCGTAGCTTTTTTGGTATTAAGTATTGATGACTTCACTTGATTGGACAAACCAATAAATGTCTTATGCATGTTTTCATGTGTATGAATCCACAACATAAATAAATTAGTGGAAAAAGATTTCCTCATGTGGTAAGGAATCAATGGTCTTAGCCGTTGCTTGGTTTGGCTATGTATTTTTCCCCTACATGAAGGCATGACAACTCAAGGAGACATGACTGCATATAAGAATGTGAGAAACTGAGAAAGTGACTAGGGGAAGAGGGCTTGCCTGTCAATGCACAATGTCCGGAATATACATGAACTTTGATCATTTGGTAAACGAAATATTCCCTCTCAACACTCGTCGTCCCAAACTCCCAATACAATTGCCATATTCTCTTCAAAGGAGTAATATTGCCAAGTTCAATTACATTCTCTCATAATGGAAATTTAGTAGCGATTACCGAAATACATTCCAATTCTAATTCATTTGAACCTCAAAATGAACTAGCATGTTAACACCGGTTCTTTTTAACTGAACTAAACTGATCTTAGGGTGTGTTTTGGTCGGCTGAAAATATATGAACTGAAACTGAACTGAAAAAAACTGAATTTATCTGAAAAACACTGAGTGTAGTTAAAAACTATAACTATAAATAAAAAAAACTGAAAAACGCTGAACTGAAAAAAACTAAATTGAACTGAACTGAAAAAAACTGAACTGTAGTAGTACCGACGAACAAACTACAACCTTAATCTAACTTAACCAATCTTTCTACTTAATTGTTTTGACACATAATTTTTTATTTAAAATGTTATTAATATTAGGGTCTTATGAAATTACTTAGTGAGACCTATCTAATGATCTACAAAGAATTACAAATGAATATCGGAGCCACAACTTCTTACTATCAAAAGAAACGAGTTGAACTAAACTGAACTTATCTTAAGTATTTAGAAGTTGTAGACAACATGGTCCTTACTCATTAGTATGTTTTAACGAATAGATATCGAGATCAAAATTTCATTATATTCATAAGTTATGAGATAAACTATGAGATAAACTGTGAAATACTTAATTGAACTAAACTCAAATTGTAAAGAACAAGTCCTAAATTAAATCCAAAGTAATAAAATTGTATAAGTACTTTCAAACAATTACTCTCACTATGAGAAGGGTATGAAAATGAAAAGTCAAAATGGATGGAGGAGGGGGGTTAGGATGAGTAAGACAACATTATATATTTCAGCTTTCTCCACTTGATTATGTCCAAAAAAAATTCTCCACAATCTGGGTCCTCTCCTCTTTACTCCTTTCTAGTTTCTCTCCCAAATTTAAACCCACCAAATCCAAAAAGCCCACACCCAAAACCAAAACATCAAACTCATCCATCCTTTTGGTACAAACACTCCAAAACAACGAGCAATGCTAGGGCTGTAAGCCTTATACGTTTCAAAACGTATAAGGCCGGGTCCCATCAAAAAGTAGTGTATAATATTGATAGTGGGAAGTGAGTCAGCAAACCCCACCAAAAGTGATGATTTTTATTTTGTTTTTACAAACATACAACTGTATGAAATGAATCTACAACTCTAATAAAACAATATACAACTCAACTATAAAAACATACAACTTTTGCATTCAAATGAACTTTGGGGGAGGAGAGAGAATGTAGTAGGAGAAACTTTTCAAAATATATGCAACTCATACACAAAAATATACAACTATAATACAAAAATATGCAACTCAGATGTACAAATATA
>ONZK01001003.1:30184-44476 GCA_900322385.1 Pharnaceum exiguum | reverse complement strand
ATAATGGGGTGGAGAGAGAATGGAGTCGGATGCAAAAACATACAACTCGGATACATTAATATACAACTCTCATATAACAACATACAACTGAGTTATATAAATATACAACTCGAAAAAAGGACGAAATTTCATGTGTTTGTGGTCCTGATTTAAAAACAAAAAATTTTTTTTTTTATTTTGAGAATAAAATATTGTGTTAGTACGCGGGCCCCACGCGGACCCCACGACTTATATCCTTAGCATTGCTCTAAAACAACACAACACTTGACACAAAATTACACGATCACACCACCCATCTAGCATTTCACACAAAATTACTCTTCTAGCTTCTTGCAGCAGCACCAAAACCGCCTTTCTGTTACCATTCTCACGCCTGTCGTTTTTCTTTTTATATAACTCATCCCAAAACGCAAATATAACTCTCTTCTTAAGCAACAACACCCCATTTTCATTTCCCCACACTCCTCTCTCTCTCCTCTTAGCTAACTTTGAGAGAATTTCCCACTTACCCATTTTCACACTCTTCCTCAAATCTGAGTTTTACCCAAATCTAACAACACCCATTTGAACACATTATTAAGTTATTAACCCCTTTTTCTTGAGAAAAATACCTTCTTTTTTCATAAAGGTACAATCTTTCTCATGTTAATGTAATTTATACACATTTTTCTTACATGGGTAGTTTTGTTTTTTCTTTGGTTTTCATTGGTCTTCTGAGAATTGTCATTTTTATTTTTTTAAATATTAAATTGTGGTGCTGTCTTAATCATTGATGATGTGGCTAGTGCTAGTGGGTTTCTGTTGATTGATATTATTCTGTTAATTTTTTGGTGTAATTCTACCCAACACTTGTATTTTAATTTTAATTTATTTTCTAGTTTGTGAGTGGTCTTTGGTATGCCTTTTTAATTAATTAAGTAATGTGTCAGCATTTTTAAGTTAAGTTAGTTTTATCTTTTGTTTGTATTAAGTTGGCGTTTTGTGTATTATTATTATTATGTTGGTTATCGTTTGAATCTGTGCATAGAAGGTTCTGTTTTTATGTAATTGTCTTATTACTGAGTTTTTTTAGATGTTTGCTGATGTAATGATTTACTACTTCTATGTTCATTTTGTAGATGTTGCTGGGATAATCATAATATGTTAAATGTTTTTTTTTTTACTTAGTTTTTGTTGTATATGCTGTCTGAGTGCTAAAAGATTGTTTCTTTTTGAAAAAATAAAGATATTTTGTGAAAGTGGATTGATGATGGATTGATCTAGATAGTTGATGGTGAAGATGTTGAATTTATTTTGTATATTTTGTATTTGTGTTTGTGCTCATGGTAAGAATTTTGTGAAGAATCACTAGATAGTAATTAGCACCTCAAGAGTGTTGTTATTTGTTTTCAGTTTCAGAAACATTTCCCCCCTAATTGTCATTTCTGTAGCTTTCATGTCTGTCCTTGGGTTAGTCTTAATGTTTTTCAACAATTTTAACATATTAGGTGCCTTCTTTGTTTTGAATAAATCATATTAGGTGGTTTGTTGAGCATGTGACCATGTGCAATGTTCCTCCATCGAACTCATAAATCTTCCTCTGCAGGTTTTCGTAGTTAAGCATGGATGGTGATACATGGGTTAGCCATTACCCGAATGCTGCTGCATTTAAGCCCGATAAATTTGTTTCATTTTCCGACATTAACGATGACATGAACAAAGATGTTATCTCTGTAGTCTCATTGCTTCCAGATGACCTATTAGAGAGAATCCTGGCAACTCTCCCCATTGCAAGTATATTCAGAGCTGGCTGTGTTTGCAAGAAGTGGCATGAACTTGTGAGCTCGAAGCGTTTCTTGTGGAACTTCTCATCTGATGTCGCATCTTATAAGCCTTGGTATTTCATGTTCACTAGCACGGATGATGCTTATGGATATGCTTTTGATCCTGCCCTGAAGAAATGGTACAGCATTGACCTTCCCTACTTTGTCACATCTAATTGGTTCATTGCTTGCTCTTTTGGCCTTGTTTGCTTCCTAAACAAAGATGGCTTCATGAACAAAGATAGCTGCAGTGAGCTTCATGTTTACAACCCCATCACCAAATGCATTAAGAAGATTGTTGAACCTCTTGGCATTAGGCTTTCTGATTACACTGCCCTAGCTATGTCAGCTGACAGGTCATCACACTGCTACAACATTTCAATCGTGAAATCAAAGCAAGTCCCAGATAATTTTTACCAATGGGATCTTGCCATTCATGTTTATAGTTCTGAAACAATGGCGTGGGTGACCTTGCTCACAGAGGTTTTAAATGGGTGGCGAGCTGGTAATGAGAGTGTAATATGTGATGGTGTGCTCTACTTTTTGCTGTATTCGGCTGGGGGTGGCTCGCCTGATAATCGCCATGGTTTAATAAGATTTAATTTGTCAAGTCAATTAACCCAAGGTTTGTTGATGAGGAACTTCATTCCAGTTCCGTGTTCTTTGACATGTGGTCGGTTGATGAACCTGAAGGAGAAGTTGGTGATGGTTGGGGGAATCGGGAAGGCAGACAGGACGGATATAATCAAAGGGATCGGAATTTGGGTCCTTAATGGAACAGAATGGCAAGAGGTTGCTAGGATGCCTCATAAGTATTTTCAAGGATTTGGAGAATTTGATGATGTCTTTGCAAGCAGCGGGACTGATGATCTGATTTATATCCAAAGCTATGGTGCTCCTGCTTTGTTGTTATTTGATATGAAGCAGAAACAATGGAGATGGGCACAGAAGAGCCCTGTAAGCAAGAGGTTTCCCCTTCAGCTTTTCAATGGTTTTTGCTTTGAGCCCAGGCTTGAGATTTCTCCATGAGCATGAGCTTATTATTACAGTACTCATTAAGATTTGTTATGGTGTTTTTTTTTTCTTTTACTTTAGGTTTATTTTTGAAAATCCTTTTCTGGCAGCAGGTCCTTTCTGTTCTTTGTCCTCTGGCTATCATGACAATATATGTTTCAGAACAGTCTACAGGAAAATATACCAGCTGTAAGAAATGGCAGCATTTCGAGGGAAAATGAGATCCATATTCAGCTGAAATTAAGTACGAGTACAAAATTGCTGTACACCTTGGGATTGAAAAATCATTATTGTTATATCTCAGGAATCTCACTCTCCATTATTATCCAATGAATCTCTTAAAAATATAGTCTTATGTTACAGAGTATCATTGTTGATTTGTTGGTTTAGTCATTAGTGCAGTGAAACGGCCAAAATTGGCCTACCAATGACAAGCTTGCCCCACTTGTTTTTCAATTTATACATGCTGTGATGTGAAATATTAGTACATTATGATATTACTTGTCCTTGTATGCTTGAATTGTAGTGTACATTTTTGTTGATTTGCTGTAAGTTGGCAATCTGGTTGCCTACGGGTAAAGTTTAAAAGTTGGTTCCAAGCTACTTCTTCACTAGAACCAGCTATTCTTGGAACCCCAAATCCAGTTTTGATAGTCCTTGAGATTGATACCCTTTTCTTTGTCCTTCAAAGGAAAGGACTCTTGGCTCTTGAAGTTTGAATACTCCGTAGTAGAAATGGGCTTCCATCCCTGTCCCCTGATTTGAGGATAGTTTGCTCCCCCAAACTATTTCAACTTTGAAGACGGGTCACTGAGTCTGAACCATGCATATTATGATGAAATATCTGTACTTGATTGTTCACACTATGAACTTGGATTTCGGAACACTAGTATCGCTAGGATCTTATTTCTTGGATGGTATGAGGTAATTCTATTTTTATTATTTTCTGCTTCCAATGGGGTCCTTTTTCCTTAGTGGATTGTATATGATCTTGGTGTGGTTTCTGGATAATCGAAGGCATGTACTTTACGCTTGATCACTTAATAGACCATATTGTTCAATTTAAATACCCCGTCACATAACCGTGCCAGAAGGATGAGGCATGAGCCACGAGCAATCGAGCATGGCCGTGGCCTAGAACATGTGCCACCCCTTAAATACCAATATGGTCCGCGTTTTAAAATGTTGGCATGCTCCTATATAGGCAAGTTAGATTTATCCTGGCAACTTTTAGTTTCTATTAAGGGCTAATGTCGCCCCACAATGATCTGAGACTGATGCAAGGAACAGTGGTCCTGGCAATGATATGATATCATTGTTAAACATGTGAATGTTTGTCACAGTAGCTAGTGATCACATGGTGACATGGGTTGGGGAGTTAGGCGAGATTGCATACTTCTCACTCGAATTTCCGGAAGATATGGGTTTGAGTCTCCGGTCGGCTCCTATCCCTCACTTAATAGGTATTCTTACCTTATTAAAAAAAAATGGTGAAGGGTCATTATAGTGTAGTCGATAGGTCATTAGTACGCAGTCTCATATATGAAACGAGTTCATACAATTTTTTGTGTAAAAAGAAAAAAGACCCTGATAACTAGTCCTCCGATATAATAAACTGCAGCCTTTAATTTGTTGATGAGTTTGTTTCTTCATCATTGATAACCAATAATTCGTAGTTAGAACTGCACTCTAATTACGACACAGCATGTCATAATCTAGGAATGTTGTCCGTCACAGACTCATACTGCACTTGTGACAATATCGAGCCATTTTGATTTTTGAGGATGGTATGCTTTTTTTTTGTTGCCCGTCCGGTTCATTTTGCTCCAACCACAATACTACGTACATTCAGACCTGACCCGGGTCGCACACATCGCTAAGGTGGGTGAGTATTCCACTGAGGGTCTCTGTATATGGTGAGGCTCGAAATCAAGATCTCACTTAAGCGGTATACAGCTGCTTACCACTTTAACCAACCCCACATTAGTATGGCATACGGTTGTTTAAGGCAACTATGTATAATGTATGTTGAGCCCCTTGTGGTTGATTTTATAGCATGCAAAAACATGGCAATATTTAGCAAATGCGTCATAAATGTTAAAAGGGAAAAAAAGTTACTATGTTGAAAAGGAAGGCAATCACAATGGTTAATAACCATAAACAGAACTTGGTGGATAAAATTTCTGTCTTTGCCACCTGTAGTATGAAATCAACAGAGAAATTTAAGCAGTTCACAGAAAATTCTTATTCGAAAAAAAAAAACAGAAACAACATGAAGAGACAAAAAATTATGAGGGATTTTCATTTGTGAGGGCAAACCCAGATAATTGAATTCTCTAACAGGAGAATCAATTGGAGACATTTTTCTGTTTCATATCCCTCCCTGCAAATTTTCTTTTAAAAACTATTCAAAAAAAAAAAAGATTTTGGTCTACACCTTTCATACCTTTTGTCCCTTTTTCTTGATTGGGTTTCCCGGCAAATAAGGTAAGCTGAATTTTTGTATTACTATTGTATTTGTGTTTATAAAAAAAATGCATTCGTCAATGTTGATTTGTTTGCTGGATTTGCCATTTACGCCTTTGATATTATGTTGATTTAATATGAGTTTCCTGACATATCCGTTATGGTCTAATTTGAATGATACCCATGTACAACATTGAATTTGAAGATTATGAAAACGATTTTAAATCCTTTACCGTAACATGCATGTTTAGAGAAGTACTTTCATTTCGTTCAATTCATTTCTCATGATCATGTGAATTGTCACATAATTCAGAAAGTTTCGACATTTGAGGAATTAATCCTTGACTTCAATTCAAAACGATGGGACATAACCCAAACATGTTAAAATTAGCAGCTTGTTGCATGCACCCCTGAAGTTTTTATTTTTGCCTCTCATTATTATGTCATGTCATGTCTTCTACATTAGGATTGCACCTTCAAAACACACACAAAAAAAAAAACGGATTGCTGCCTTTGAACATTGGTAAATTCACCTCATGGGGTAGTATCAATCAGATTCGGGTTCATTTATGTGACTACATTGTCTTTCAGGCTATATTTTGGCCGAAACATGGAAACACAATTTGACTGTTTTAAAGCACGATCAACTGAACGTACATGGGAATCCTGCAGGTGCATGGCCTTGCTTCGGAAGCAGCTCTCTTCTGCTTTTAAGTCCTCAAGAACCACCAATATACACTATGCTAAGCAGCGTAGTCTTCCACCTGGTACAATCACTGAATTCGTGTGGAAAGATTACAGCTCCAGCATCTTCAGGTTCTACGATACTCCATACTTTTCCTTTTCTCCAAAGACATTGGTTTTTCAATTAACGCTTGTTATGTTCATGCAAACTCTGACATTGGATGAGCTAACTGTGTTTGTTGAGTTTTCCTTGCAGAAACATACAGGAGTTGGGCAATATCAGCAGTGATGAGTACATGCTGGCTGTGTGCCGGCATGAAACCCTCATGGAATTGGCCTTGCGAGGAGGTTGTTGTCGACCCTTCTACCTGCCTAATGATGGTCGATTTGTCGTGAAAACCTTGCGAAAAGCGGAGGCTAAGGTAACTAATCACCCATCTTCTCGGTCCTTATTGGAGGTGTTAACGTAGTGTTTCTAAACATGCCCCTGCTTCTCTTGAATGCATCATTTTGCAGGTGCTTATGGACATTCTGCCAAGATACTACAAACATATTAAGAAACACCAAAATTGTCTTTTGGCAAAGTACTATGGCCTACATGCCGCAAGGGCTGGTTTTGGAGGTCAAAAGGTAAGATCATGCATCTAAATTCTAACTAGGAATTACCAGCGGTGAACATTCGAGCAAATAATCAGCTGGATGATGTGAACTTGACAACATACATACTTTTGCATCCAATGTGCTGATTGTGTAAGGTATTTACTGTCAGTAACATCAGGTGGTAACCATGAATACATACAGAAAAGAACATAGGTCATGACCAATTATTGACTTCTTGTGCCTCATGAGTTTGATCATTTTGTAGCTGTCAGAGGTAGTTTACTAAGGCAAAGAGGAGTCTGCATCTTCTGCTTGAATTCACATTTTTAAAGCTGACATATTAGTTGAAAGAGTAGCAATTATATATTGTCTCTCATCCAGTCATTCTGATCAACAAACAAGTCTTAGTCTTGTGTGCCTCATTTTTGCACCATTCTATGCAGGTGTACTTTGTTGTAATGGAAAATCTTCTCCAAACAGAGTTACATTTGCACAGAAGATATGATCTCAAGGGCTCTTCACAAGGCAGAAGTCCTAGCAAAGTTGGAAGTCAACCAAGACACACACTGAAGGACCCAGATTTTGATCTGTGCTTCTTTCTTGAGGCCTCAACTAGGAGCCAAGTTTTAGAGTGAGTTTGATAATCGATGTAAAATTGTGAAACATAGAATATAAACTCATACTACACCCTTTTTCATTGTTCTGCGTTGTCTATAGCCAGGGTTTACCTTGCAGAAACATACAGGAGTTACAATTGCACCACCATCTCAAGTTTCTCATTTTAACTGATTTTCTTTTTATGTAACAGCCTTGTGTTTTGACTTTCTGGTTTACAGGCAAATTAAGCTGGACTGCGAGTTTTTGGAAGAGCAGGGCATTATGGATTACAGTCTCTTGCTTGGGATGCATGTACAATCCATACAGAGAGGTTTGTATCCCTATTTTCAGTATCAAACATGCATATGCCGTAATGTCATTGCCCATTATTCCATGTTACTGATCGTCAGGGTTTTAATTCCACTGCAGACCCTTCCCTTGAAAAAATGTTTCAACAAGCTTTGATTTCAGAACCAGTGGAAGAGGATGAATCAACACAACCACAAATTCTAGAATCACACCACCGAAGAGACCCCACTCTATCTGACTACTGCTCACCCTACTGCTCACCATCAAACAGGTCAGTTACCTTCTATACTAACATTTTTGGACCTCATTTTCATAGTAAATCCTACTTATTACATGTAGCCATTCTTGTATTAATGTTGGCATCATCTTTAGTCTTTACAGTCCTGAACCAAGGTTTGGTGCGAAACTACAAGCGCGAGCTGTTAAAGTTCCTCTAACCACATCAGCAAGCAGAAGAGGGGCAGGTGCAGATCAGGGCTCCAATGTTTACATATATTTGGGAATCATCGACTTTCTGCAGAACTACAATGTGGTCAAGAGAATCGAGCATGCTTACAAGTCGTTGCATTTCAATGCCAGAGAGATCCCGTCCGTGAATCCTAAACTGTATTCAGCTCGGTTTCAGGAGTTCCTGTGCAAAGTTTTCCTAGTGGAACAATGTAGTCCTCCGTCAAAAGAATGTTTAGCTCACAATACAAGCTTTAGCTGACAACCCCTTACTTTTTTTTTCTTTTTTGTTTCCCTTCTTTTTTGGGCGTTTTGCCTCTTAGCTTTCTCTGGTGACATAGAATGCTAACTGATCAACAATAATCAAATGCTTGAACAAGTAAAATTAAATTCCTTTCACTTCTGATCTTTCTTACAATTTCTTTTCTCTGGTGACTATGATTAGCCTATCATATCATTGAGGATAGGTTCAAGACTACGGGGTGACTGTCAAACCTCTCACGATCAGTTAACGAAGTAACCGTTCTCACGAAATAACATAGCACAATATGCTTTCGAACAACTCAAGCAAGGTCTCTCTTCTGCTCCAGCTACTAAATTGGCATAAAGGCATAAAGCCCTTGACACACATAATGATGACCGCAGTGATCACATAAGCCTTCTTCCCCTTTTCAGAACAGCCAGAATGGGGGTACAGTGGTTGGAAGAATGAAGGTAACGAACCACATCAACCAATCTCCTTGATGGTGCAGCAGATGCCAAATCCATCTGTGGTTCCACCACACTAGACGTATGGAATTGACGGGCACCAACATTCTTGGACTTCAGGACTGACGGAGCTTGCTCAGGCACCCTATTTGTTTTCAGAAGCTTAAACGAAACAAGAAGCAGACAGAATCAGCCAAGTATAACGTAGATAGATCATAGATGTATTAAATAAGTAGTGCGATATGCAATGCTGCGCATGCTCTACATTATCAACAGAACTGAATATGTGATAGAACTCATAAGCTATGCAACTAACCCTAGTCCAAAACTGACAAATCAGGTCCGAACCATAAAACTATTTTTGTTTTGAAGAAAAAATCAGGTCATGGAAGCGAGTAACTCTCAATATGTAAAAAAACCATAGGCCAGAACACAATGAGGTGTTTTTCCCCTTTCATCTCTGGTTTAAAGCAGCTCTAAGCCTCTAACATACACAATCTCTAGGAAACTACTATAAATCAACCCATTTTAACACTCTTCAGGGTGCATCTAAAATCAGGTTATAGGTTGATAATCAAGCAAGGAACTTCATAACTAAATGACAGCAAAGAGGAAGGGGAGTCTCAAATCTTCAGGAGCAGAGTCAAAACAGGAGTGCCGAATATTTTCACCGGTACATTGAACATTGATGTCCTTAAAATGAAAGCCATTTCAACATGCTTGCCATCTCAGACATACATACACATACATGAACCATATGATGAATATTAAACCAAAAAGTCAAGGTAGAACTCGAGCCTTTTTTTAATAGAAGATATTTGTGTATAGATTTCTTACCCCCTCAGAATGATGTTGAATACCCAGATTCAGGCATTGCACATCCAGTGCTGATTTTAACCCTCTGCAAAACCCAAAGAAGGCATCCAAATACTCAGGTGTTGAACTGGACAACGAGTATAACATTTGCATATTTAACTTAGCAACAAATACAACATCAACACAGGTATTCATCAGACCTGCTTGAAGTATTATTCATATCATTGACCTCCCAATTTGCTCGAATCCCTGCCTTCTCCATGAGCCATGCAACCTCCAACTCTGTCTGATCCCCATTCTAAAGATCAATAGATACTAAGTGTTAACCCTTAAACGAAATGAATACCATGGCAACAATCAAAAACTCATCCACACATCAACTTCTCCACACTTAGTTCAATTAAGCCAGAATTGAACATGCAATCACAACAATTCTAAGCCCAGAGTAACAGGAAAAAAAAAACGCTTAGCATTACCGTTATATCTTCCAACTGAATCTGAACATATGCTCCAAGCTGGTCACCGATCGTCCTGAATATATGAAATAATAGAGGTATTGCCTTGTCCAACTGATATGCATTGTCAAATGGCCTTTGCCAAATACTAGTAGAATAGTTCCTTGAGCCATGAACTCGATTTAGTGATACGCCTGACATGGAATGCGGCAACAACCTGTTGCTGTCTCCTTGATTTAGAAGATAATCAAACTGCTTATGAGCTACCAACAGCAAGGCACACAGCTCAATCATCTTTCCCTCATTTAGATAGTTGAAAAACTCATTCTTTACATCCTTTGTTTTCTGCACAAGCAGCCTCACAGTCTCCAAATTATTCCTCTGCCACAAGAATCAGGGAATAAGTGTAAGTTCACCTTTACAACACTGAAAATAATGCACCAATACATGGCAGTGACAAAATAAATTGCAAATGACAACTTGAAGGGGTAACAATCAGTAAGATACAAGTGAAAGTTGACTTGAGCAACATACAAATTCTTCCCTGCAAAGTTCTGCCACAAGATCGGGGACAGACTTCGTCCTGGGCCAGCGTTTGAGATAATGGCTCTCGCTGAGCAAAGAAAAAAGTCGTTCAGAAAAGACAAATAGAAAAACTTGTCCATGAAATTTTGAAATGTGCAGAAGCAGCAGTACCGAATACCAGCGAGTGCTGCATTAAGCGGAAGGGCCTCTTTCAAGTTAAACCCATCATAGTTTGTTCTGGTATCGGCATCAAATCCATTTTGAAGAAACAGCGCTGTTAGTCTAGGGCATCCAAACCTAGCGGCTACATGCAGAGTAATTCCACCGTTAAACATGAATCAAATACTCCATCAGTTTCACCGGCAAAAACTGCGGTAGCACAGTTTACGCTGTCATTATAGAACATGTGCACTCTTCCTATATCTTTCACAGCCGACTTCCATTGCAACTTGTCAGCAGTCTCCTTCACCACTTTAACAAATTTATCTCTGTCATCGCGTTGCAAGGCACGCTCAACAACATCTGGAGGATAATTATTGTAGGCACTAGTATATATAACGGGGCTCCTTGGAGAGAAGCTAACAGGCTGCTCCAAGAAAAACAGAGAAAAACGTATAACAAGTGAGTGACCCATGAGCTAATAATCTTATATGGCATCAACTGACAGAAGCAACAACAGTGCTTGCGACAATGACATGAATGCAAAAGGTCTTCTGAGTCAACATTTTGATATAATCCATTACAATCAAAAGTCAAAGGGCAAAGGCATCATTTAACTCCACTTGAAAGGGAGAGAAGCTATTACTACTTGTTACCCTAACTGATGGCTAACTCTTTAATCTTAAACTAAATTCTCCAAGAAAACAATGCCTTCAAAAGAAAAATGATTTGAAGAAATGAAAGTAGGGATGGGTAACAGGTGGCTCAAAAGTACTACTGTTCAAAGAACACTTGAAGTAGGTAGGCAAAATGTCAGAGACACACACCTGTATCCATGTGAGTAGAACATAGTTCTTTCCTAAGATGATCGAATTAACAGAAAGTGCAAATTTCTACTTCTATTTTCCTTTTAGTATGTTGAACATCATAAATTAATCAATATGAAATAGAATAGGTCACCTATTAGAAAAAGGAGGGATAAACAAAAATAAAACATCCTTCAAGCTAAAGACCAAGGCATTGACAAGGTTGCTCAAGAACACCAGGCCGTCCAACTAGGCAAAATCCTACTAAAATTCCATATCATGTACTGAAGCATTATAGCTTTTTCCTCAAGCAGAAGATTCCTTTCCTTCCCAGTGCACTACTATACATCCAATGGAATCATGTGTAAGATAACTACAGCACTTCGACATATCTTCATCCTCCTAGGGAGTACTCTATATTTCCATGCCACCAACACATATAGGATACTTATATTGTACCCAGACATTCCCAAAAATTGAACCAGCCACAGACACATAACCTAAGGACAAGGAACAAAAAGATGATCTCCAATGTCTTTTGCAGGACAAATTTTCTCTGAAGAAGTCAATCAACTCATCCGTTGGAAGTTTCCCTTCAACAGCCCATGCAAAGAAACCAGCTTTAGGGGAAGGTTTTGACTTCCACACAGCCTCGCAGGAAAGGCACGACTCCAACTATATACAACTGCAAAAATGTACTGTATATTTTTTCCCACACCATATATACCAAGGGATACAAAACAGTTGAACTAAAAGAGTAAATTTCAAAGATGAGTGACCCATACAACAACCATCAAAAGGATAAACTAAAGAATTAGCAAACTTCGGATGCTAAAAAGTAAGTTAAGAAAGGGATAGCTTATACCCCTATAGTAGCTGAATCTGATTCTGAATCTGAATGCATTTGTTCCTCAAGAACTTCCTCCAGCCAAGCTGTGTGACAGAACGAATTCACCACTTTCAGTTTAAGGCAGATTAATTATCACTAAATCCATCTGTTTCTGTAAGGTTAAAGTCATTCCATTATTCGAAATTAGCAAAAATCTATCGTTAGCTTGACCTGAAAATTTTGCCTGGCTTACCTTTTCTTGAAGGGTAGAGCTAGGGCCGTAAGCTAGTTCAATGACAACATTGCTGCATCAGGGGGCGGTAACAAAAAATTGTAAGAAATGCATAAGTTTCAGTCATCAATCATATATACTTTCTTACCGCTTTATATCGTCTGACTCCGGAAGATATTGGACCTTGCGCCAGATCACTGAACTAAGTTGGCTTGGCAACTCATCCTTGCATACACACTTACAAAGCAAAAAGAGATTAGTACATTAGGGATAATACACCAGAGCAACATCAAAGAGATGTTAAAAAAATATTGGCATGAACTGACATGATGGAACAGTATCTTCAGATACAGGTAGCTTATACTTTACAAATTCCACAGCCTATGACTTCTTAAAACCAATAAACCATACCTTGACTTCAGCAGAATTACGATATTCCTCTATAACATCACGGGCGGCCTCCAAATAATGCAGTAGCTTGACCATACATCTGTTGATGTATTCCACTTCTTGATCAAATAACTTCAATCTCTTTTGCGAAATGCAGTCATAGATTGGGCTTCTATTAATACATTTGTCAGTCATAAACTTATCCCAAGCAACCAAGAGTAAAGCAGCCAATTGTCCAAGTTTTCCTTCCTCAACACAGCTCATGCCTACCCTTTCAACTTGTTTTGACTTTGATGCCAGCAATCTGATAGTGTCAAGAGGCTCTTTCAATTCAGGGAAGCAAAATATGGACAACAGCTCGTGGATGGATTTACTTGGATCCCAATCGATCAAATATTGATGAACGCATGAGAGCGTCAAGTGCTAGGCTGAGAGGACGCATAACATGATCATGGTCCTCCTCAGGGACATTCTCCTTACTGGTTTGAGTTGCGCGCTTTAGAAACAACTCAGTCAGCTCATAGCATAGGCTTTGAGCAGCAAGGTCTAGTGCAGACAATCCCCCTCCACATTCCAATGGCTCATTTACCATCACCATCCCATTACTTTCTTCAAACAATGCTGTGGCACAACCAACCGCTCGATAGTTACATACCAACTTCAAGAGTTCACTATAGACTGCAGCATACTCCTTATTTTCTTGACTTCTCAGGAAAGAGGTGAACTCATGCTTGTTATCGCTACTTATCAATTTTTGCGCATGTTCCAAGAAGTTCTTCTCCCCCTTACATTATCAACAGACACTTAAATTGAATTGAATATTCCGAAGAAATGTCTTAAGCTAAAAATTAAATTGACAAACAATTTGGACGCCTAAGGAAATGAACTTGGTTTTACTTCACATCAGCTAGAATTCAGTCCAGTTAATACTTTTTTTTTTCGGTACAAACTTTATTAAGTAATACCAGCATTTCTATGTCTTCAATATGGTGAAAAACACCACCACCACCACCACCACCACCACCACCACCACCACCAAGTCCAACTACAACCGAGTGTAAATCCCCATTCAAAAGGGGTGCTCGGGTCAGCATGTACGGCAACCTTACCCTGTTTAAGAAAACAGAGGGGTTGTTTCCGAGATTGACCAATCCATTGTTGCATTGAATTGAAGTATTGACTTTCAATAACTTCACTAACAAAGCGAAGTACCGAAAGGTTTTGTAGCCATTTGGTTATAGTCCATAATCACCTGAAGATGAAAAATGGAGATAATTCTTTCAACTTCATAGACAATGACCTAATATGGTGAACAAACATAACCATTAAAATCTATCTCATAATTTAATAAAAGGACAAATTGGTAATAATCCACACTTGCAAGCTTGCTCATCAAAACTTCAACTTTAGTTGCCCATAGTGACTTGTGAAAAATCATTTATTATTATAATTA
>ONZK01001003.1:8526-20064 GCA_900322385.1 Pharnaceum exiguum | reverse complement strand
GGGGGGGGGGGGGGGGGGGTGAATTGTAGCCTTATGGGTGTGGTTGATTTGTTTTTTGTCATAAAGTTATGATCTTTGTTGATGATCTTGGACAATGATGTTTTATTTCCATGTCAATTCTATATTTCTGTTGGGTGTTCTTGAGTTTGCATTTTCTGTTTGGGGTAGGCATGTGAAATTTTGCTTGCCCTGCTACTTCATTTCCTAGTGTTGAAACCAAGCAAAAACTACTGGTTGGTTTGCTGCTTGTTTTAGTAGAGTTTTTGACTTAAATGGAGTTTGCATAAATGATAAATTTATTGTGTTCCTTCACTGAGAATGTGAGATGCTTTCATGTGTTGCTGAATTTGGAAATTATTGAAGTAAAATGCAAGTGTGGTAAGTAGCCATCCCAATTCTGGTAAAGTTAGGACTTAGTCCTGCATTTTGTTGTGAAGGTGTTTACAGTTGTGTAGACTGATATTTGATATGCAATTCTACCAAAACAAAAGAGAAGATATTTGATGTTCATTATAATGAACTTGTATTAGTAACTTGGTTATGCTTATTTGTCTTGCTGGTTCTAGGCAGTAAGTACTGGGAGTTTCCACAGAGAGATTGCAGCATCACTCATGCGACACCATCGAGCAGTTGACAGGAGCAGCCGTGCTTTGCAGCCGGTGTCGCCAGCTAGTTATGGTAGTTCATTGGAGGTAAAAGCATATGTCTTGTTCATATATTATGCGTTCTTCTTGTTACTAGTCAGATAGGTCTATCAAGCTATCCTGTTGCGGACACACCAGAGTTGCATGCTCTGGAAATTTGGATGATTCTAGTCTTTTCTTACTGTTTCTGTTTGGTAGTTTGATAGGAGATCATAAATTGTCCCTGGCTAAGTTCAGAGCTACTGTTTACTGGAGAATTTTGCAGTTACGAAGTTTATTGATTGTCTGCTTCCTATCTCATAGACTATTAGATTGTGAGCTCCTGTATACATGTTTTGTGTGAGGTCTGTGCATTTGTCAGTGTTTCTCTCTGTGTAGCTGTATAGCTTGTTGTAATTTTCTGCAGCAATGCATATCTTTGTAGGCTGTAGTATCTGTTAGCCATTTTCTGGCTGGCAACTGCTCTGTTGTTTATAACCTACATTACATACGTAGAATTGAAGCAACAGATATTTGAAGGTATCTTGATTATCATATTGCAACAACATTGATGGGCCTGTCTAATAGTATAACTTTTGTGCAAATACAAGCAGATACTTACTTGCTTAGAGAAATTGCCTTGTGATACATTGTGGAAGAAAACAACTTCCTGAACTTCAGATCCCTAATATCTTGTATAGATTGAACCCTTGTGGAGAACTGCATTTGAAAGAAGATTCCTTTCTGGACATGAAAAAATCAGGAAGGATTTATTTTGAAAAAGTATCTTGGGAGCATGAGGGTCTTATGGGGTTGGTGATCCTGAAACCAAAAAATCAGTATTCGGAATTGAGGATTTTTATTTTGACACTTGCTTTATCCTCGACATCAGGAAGGAGAAAAATAGCTCTACCTTTACCATCATTGGTTATATGACTTATATCTGGGATACATTTTCACTCCTACCCTTCTCCAGCCTTGGCTTGGTAGCATTTTTTCAAGAAAAAAAGGGGAAGAGAGTAAGAATTGAAACATTTCATATTGTGTATTTTCCAAGCATACTTATCAAGGCACAATCGGTCAACTACGGTAGCATGGTGCATATGAACTTTTTGTTTTGACTTTTTTTTTTTAAGATAATTGAACGTATCTGAAGACCTAAATATACCTGGATAAGTTGCTGTCATCTGTTGGAAATCTTTGTTTCTGGACTGTGTCTCCTGCTGAAGAGTTATTTTCATGATTGATCCAATTAGCATATATGCTGTGTCTAAATTAATACAGAATAATGCTCTTCCTGGAAGTTCCTGACATTTTCTTGCTTATTGAGCAGATAACACCTTATAACCCTGCTGCAACTCCTAGTAGTTCCGTGGAGTACAAAGGGACCCTTAAAACATCTACTGAGCTACTTAAGGTATTAAACCGCATCTGGTATCTTGAAGAACAGCAAGCAACTAACGTATCACGAGTTAAGGCGCTGAAGATTGATCTTGACAATGGACGGAGTAGAATCAAAGAGCTGCTCAAAGAGAAGCAGATGGACAGGCAAGTCATAGATGATCTGATGAAGCAAGTTTCTGAGCATAAACATGTCAAGAAGAATGTTGATCAAGAACGAGTACAGTCTGCCTTGCAGTCAGCCAGAGAAGAACTTGAAGATGAGAGGAAACTGAGAAAACGCTCAGAGAGCTTACACAGAAAGCTAGTCCGAGAGATATCTGAGATGAAATCTACCTTCTCCAAGGTTTTAAATGACCTTGAGAGAGAAAGAAGAGCAAGGATTCTCTTAGAGGATTTGTGTGATGAATTTGCTATGGGAATACGAGACTATGAGCAGGAACTTAGGTCGTTGAAACACAGGACCGACAAAGAACAGGTTCACCGAGATCACGTGAATAGCTTGGTTCTTCATATATCTGAGGCTTGGTTGGATGAGCGAGTGCAGATGAAACTAGCAGAAGAAATACAACAGGATGGGAATGAAAAGAGCATGATAGTCGACAAGCTGAGACCTGAAATAGAAACCTTTCTAAAGACTAGGCAGGCTTTGTATGTGAAGGAACATTTTGACCTAAAAGCTGAAAATATCAAGAGAACTGGTGTACGCCGTCAATCTTTAGAGTCTCTTCCCTTGAATGAGGCTAAAAGTGCTCCGCAGGATGCTGATGATGACGATGATGATGATTCCATTGATAGTGACTCAAACTGCTTTGAACTGAATAATGCGATTCACTCCAAAAATCATGAGATTACTGAAGAAAGAGAGCATGAGGAGACTGTGAATGCAGAAATTGCGAAGAGAAAGGGTGACCCCCATGAGGCTAACCACGCTCGGGAATCATCTAGCTTGCAAGCTCGATTTGAGAAACATATGGCTAATAAGATGATCTCAACCAATAGCAACACTCTAAAAGAGGGAAGTGAGGTTGGAGTAAATTCATCCACCTATAAAACAGGTGACCAGGAGACTGTAGCAGAAGAAGGTTCACTGGAAAGGAGGAGCAAGCGGTTTGGCAATAGGTTTACTGCAAATAAAGTGCTTGACAACATATTGAGGCATAACTCCTCGACGCTAGATGGAGAGAGAATTTATCCGGCGAGTGATTTGATCGATGATTCTCACGGTCAGTTTTTGTTAACAGGTCCTGCTAGTCCTGTAAAAAGGTGGGATTCAAAGATCATTTCACATGATCCCGAAATCTCAGAGTCGTCTTCTAGATGGCCTAAGAGCTCGAAGGAGAATTCGTTGAAAGCTAAGCTTCTAGAGGCTAGGTTGGAAGCACGATTGTCAAAGCTACAGGGCTCTAGAGGTTCTGCTCCGCCAAGAGATCACCTGTAATCATACTCTTGTGTCTCATCCCACCATCTTTAGAGTAGCATATATTTTGGCCAGTGGATCATTTGTAAGATTTAACTAGTACATTTCACGAGGAAAACACACATTGTGAATATATGCCTTCATGTTTAGAGAAAGATTAATTATTTAGCCATAGCGCATGTCAAATTTGTCAATTGTCTTTTCTCTTCCACCATAATATTGTACGGCATATGCCCCTCATCTTCGGTCAGTTGCTTGAATACAACGTTCACAAGACTAGAAGTCTAGAACTACTAGATTGTGGATATCAATACAAACATAAATAAACAAGTATCCAAACTTACCAATTAGAAGAAAAAAATGGATTAATTAAAAAGGAATATGTTAGAGGTAGTCCGTAGTAAAAAGTACACTTTCAACCTGACATACCTTAATACATCCCTCCGAATAGAAAAAAAAAGAGACTATAAAGTTACGGAGACCTAGAAAAAAAAGAGACTATAAAGTTACGGAGACCTTGGATAGGCTGCATTTTGTTCATATCTAATGTTTCGTTTTAGTTCAGTTCAATTTAGTTTACTACATTTTTTACTTTGAGACTCTTATATCACAGGCTCACAGCCCCTTAAAAAAAATTCTACCAAAGAAAAAAGAGCCTAACTTAAGCACCATTCTTAAACACCCCACACCTTCTTACTCTCACCGAAGTGTATGATATAATTTGCCAGCATAGAGGGACAGAAATTCAGAAAGACAGTCAAAGCCCTCAGAGAAAATGGGAGGGGCAGTGTTGAGATGGGTGATGCAGCTACACAAGGATGTTCCAAAAGCAGCAAAATTCTATTCACAAGGGTTGGGTTTCAATGTCCATGTTTGCACTCCTCGTTGGGCTGAGCTTCACCTTGACGCTTTCAAACTTGCCCTCTTACACTCTCCCAGGTGATTATTTCAGTCATATTATTTGGTACCCATTTTTGTTCTTTGCCATATACTTTGCATTTCATGTTGAGAATTTCATACCCAGATGAGTTTCTGGCTTTCTGCTCTTTATTCTGTCAAATTTACTTACCATCTGAATAAAGATTGCATCTTTGATGCATTTGTTCTCTGCCCATTATGAGTTTGTATCAAAGATTGAAACTTTTGATGTAGAAGGGTGCCTAATTTGGCTAATAGCCCAATGTAATGATGAAATGTTTGTATTGCTTCTAATTTGATTAAATGTTGAATTGGGTTGGAACTATATGCTACTGGAATTACAAGGTTCGATGGATGATGTCAGTTCCTGTAATCTTTTGATCCTCATTTATCATTACTGTGACTGTTCTTTGGATTAGCATTAACTAAGGATTAGTTTTTTTTATAAGGGAACTATGGATTAGTTTGAAGTACCCTCAATGATCATATTAACTTCTATGAAGTTATGTATCTAGGGACTCTTTCGGATACAGCCTCTCTGTATTTTTTTTGTTCAGAGGAAAGGTTGCATATTATACTTGGATAGTTGTTGTTTGTGGCAGCTGTATTTTCTCATAGAAGACAAGTGTTCAAATGTGGAAAACTTTCAATGAGGGGTTAAAAGATCTTTCGGGCCTAGTGTCGTTTTGTCGTAGTGAATGATTTTATTACCAAGTAGAATGTAGTAGGAACTCACTTGAAAGGCAATACCAGAAATTAACTAGAGAAGGAGATGTTCATACCTGACTCGGATTGACTTGGATAACTTGCATTCAAGAATTTAACAACAGCTGGTGCATGGATTGCAGTGACCATGCTGGGCAGAAAGGTTATTCATCACTATTATCATTCACAGTGACTGATATCAACGATACAGTTGTGAAACTGATGGAGTTAGGGGCAGAGCTGGATGGACCAATCAAGCATGAAATTCATGGCAAGGTCAGCTCTCTCATCTACTGGAAGCTCTCCTCAATTTGAATCAATTTTATCTCGTGTCATAGGATTTATCTTATGCAAACATGTATCAGTACGTTTAGTGGTGAGGTTACTTCTGGGTTGAAATGATTTGGGTTTATGGGATATGACAAGATGTACTGCAGAATTTGCTTTGTTTGATGCCTCTACTTCTTTTTCCTTAAAATTTAGAAGATCTATGACTCTTTTCTTTTGTTTTCTATCGAAGGCATCTTAAATTAGCAGTTGCTAAGATCCAAACAAATTAGTAGATTCATCTCTGTATTTTCGTTTCGCCTCACTGATTGCATTTTGTGTGCATGTCGACAATGACTCTATGGATAAAAATGGGTACTATGTGAATTGTGAATGTTGAATTATCTCCTATATCTTGTAATTAGCTGCGTTTTTGTGCCAAATGTAGGTTGCAGCTTTGCGCTGTTTCGATGGCCACATGGTGGGACTTCATGAACCTTTGTGATTATTAAGATGACTTATATTCAGTTGTTGCTTCCACTGCACTGGAGTTGTTGCAGGAGGGTTGTTGTATAGTGTTTCAAGTGTGAAATGAGAGTCAGTCGTAAGATTCTTCAGCTGCAGCGTTTACAGCATGTCGAAAGTACCGTAAATGTTGAGAAGTAGAACTCTATCACCAGCTTGAATTTGGTAAGTCTTCTAAAGTAGTCCATTAACTAGAGTGTGCGTTGCTCATGTGATTTTTTTACTGGAGCTTAGGATTATACACCAGCTTGCTCATAGATTAAAATTTTCAGATACCACCAATCCACCATCTTATTTAAGTTCTGTCTGCACTGATCTGCCTGTACTCAAACTCTGCTGAACTTGCTGGTTGTAAGATATTTAGTTCTCTTTTTTGGAGACAAGTGAAATATTCATGAAAGTACAGACATATGCATCTTTGCACAAAATTAATGTTTTTCGGAGCAGATATATAGTGGCATACTGGCATTATTACAAGATGTGATGTATATGTCTAGAAACTGGCGCTGTTTTGAATTTAGCCCAACGTCGTATAAGGCTAAAATTGTTGATTGAGAATTTGATCTTCTCTGTGCTGTGGATGAACATTTTGGCCCTATCCATAAGATCCTAATGACTTTCCATTAACAAAAGGGCAAGAGGCAAACTAGCTAGGAGAATTAATCTGTACAAGTGAAAGTACAGTACCTTGAGATACCATGTTGTGGCGTTTGGAGGTTGGCTACCAACTTACATGGTTCCGTTGCAAAAAAAAAAAAAAAAGAGTAAGAAATTGTGTGCTTAGTTGATGAGGAAGGAAGAGGAGATGACCAAACAGCTATCAGCGCTGTAATGTGGCAATCTTTCCTTCTCGCTAGAAAGGTCAAGAGTGCTGAGGCATTGCTGGACCAGGCTATCATGCCAGATATTGTGTTTATCTCCTTTCTTTCATCTTTCTAGTTGAAATTGAACTTATCTATATAGTACAGAGGAGAAACAGAGGATAGTCATATAGAGGAGGATTCTCTTACCTTGATCATGTAGTTATTAGAGGGGATTTTATACATCCCCTTCTTGCTCTTGTGCTATTTATGAAAGAAATTCCATCTCAAAGCACCATCACATGAACCATTAGGCAGGTTTTTTTTTATGAGGTTTGAGGGTAATCCACGAGAGCTCTCTGGCTCCAATCCTGAAGAGAGATGAAAGGCCAAAGACCACATCTGCTGGGTCATGATACCCATTGTGGGTGCACAAAAAGATTCATTTGTGCGCCTTTAGAGGGAGGGAATGGACTAGGAGATGTAGTTACCTTGATCTTTAGTCTTTGAGTGAAAGGAGCTCGTGTGCTTCATCACGTAGTTTGGCATTAATAGTATGCTTTCTGTGAGACCATAAAGTGACTCATTGTTCTCAAACTAAACTTTATTGTATTATTATTGTTAAGTTGTGTTCTGTCAAGTCAAGTCACACATATACGTACACACGGTAAGGATCACACTCGAAGATGATCGTTTACACACACCCACTCATGCACGCACACTCACACAATATGACTGCACATACGGTAAGGATCACAATCAAAGATGATCGTTTACACACACCCACTCATGCACACACACACCACACACATGCATCATGTGATCATCATCATCCTCATCCTCATACACACAAAACAAACGCGCACACACACCCACACATACAAGCACACACACAATATAAATGCACATACTCATCCACAATACAAGCACACACCAAAAGAATAAACAAATGCACACGCAGACACACACGCAAGCACACACCACACACTTGCATCATCGTCATCCTCAAATACACACAAAATGAACGCTAACACAGACCCACACATACAAACACTCACGAAAAGAAAGACAAACAAACACACCCACTCACACACACACACAAGCAAGCACACATCACAGGTGTGCATCAATGTCATCCTCACTTACAATCCTTTACTTGGATCAAGTTAAGCAATGGCAAGTCAAATGTTAATCAGGTTAAGTTAGATTGGGTTAGGTTAAGGCCATGTCAAGTTTATTCTTAATCATTCAAGGGTTATGTCAGGTTAAATTGAGCTAGATTAAGTTACGTCAATAACTTAACCCTTGAATTTAAGAAAAGAAGTTAAAGAACAATCAAGTATCAGTAACAACTAACAAGTAACAAGCAACAAACATCACTGTCAAGAAACGCAACCTAACCATTAAAATATGCAAAATGATGTCTCACCTATTTGCTAAAGTACTTCAGTACAACATAGGAAGGCCATCATGAGCACACGGGTGTCGCACTGGCTCTGGCTTGACGCAGATACGCCCGATATACACGTACACCGGGTGGATTTATGACCTAGTAATAAAGACACTGACTAATGACATAAAAAAAGTGACTAATGATATTTATTGTAATGCTTTGAAAAATATACCCGGTGTACACCGAATGTACCTAAGACTTGGTGCCTCCTAATACTCTCCATCACCTCCTTGCTCGCCTCATGCTTCCTTGGCATCTTCGTCTTCCTCTTTTCAGCAGCATCATCAGGCGCTGGCCTCTTCACACCCCCTACCCCATGTTGACATGCCAAGAGACACTTGAGCCTCTCATAAGAATCAGAAAGCTTGTGGAAATTCTCGGAGGCTTCGACGTCGTCCTTGGGCCTTTTATCTGGGTGTAGCTCCAATGCCTTCTTACGATACGCCATTGTTAGTTCCGTCTCCGTTAGTTCGGCTACTATTGATAATGATCCCGATAACCCAAGAAGTCGTAGGTCTTCTACTACTACATTGTTTGTCATCCGATTCTCCATTGAAGATCGAATTGCAAAAGGCTTTTTGGTGTAACTGTAAGCCTGTGAATCAAGCGCATATATATATATAGAGTTTTGTTTACCGTTAACCGACTTTTTTTTCTTAAACCGACGTACTTTTTTTTTTCTTTAATTTGACCGGCACTCTTTTTTTTCTTTAACCGCCCCATATTTTTTGCTCAAAAAAAGCCCTAGTATGTTACGGAGTATTGTTTGTAAAGTTATTGGAGGGTACACTGGTACAGTGGTACACATCAGACCATCTGATGGATTGTGACTTGTAAGAACCTTCATGGCTACTCACAGAGGATGGTCAGGACTTAAGTTTGATGAAGGGGCAAGCGTGGCAGTGTGTCACTGTATAATTTAACCACCAGACCAGGCCAGCTGCTGCAATAATCAACCTACTGCGAACTGTCCCAGAAAAATCAATTAGCTTAGCAACTACTCCGTACTTGTATAGAGTGTCAGATTATACAAAAGAGTACTACATAACGCAGAGGGTGTATCGAGTATGTTTGAATTGTTACTTACTAGTTACTGTGCATCTAATTCAGCTTTTTACTTTTAATCAGAGTTTAATTAGTAACAGAAAGACCAGATTACATCTGAATTCAGTTTCAAAATGTAGTCTCCCTGAGATATACTGAAATCTATCTTTCAGACTTTCACAAGTATTGTTTGCTATGATTTTTCATTTTTGAGAGGTCATATTTACATGAGCAAGCAGAGCAAGTTAGATGTCAAGGAGGGAAAGTAACCATTGTTTCTGACACTGACATTACTTGGTCACTCTACATACTAAAAAATCTTGCAAAACAGGCCACAATAATGTTGCTAAAACTAGAATCATCCCGTGTGCGTTTAGTTGTAGTGCAATTAAACCCAGAAGTGTGACCCTTTGCTGAAGTTCAACAAGAGAAAAACATGTACGAATCGGATTAGTACCAGCCTATCTAAACCGTCAATCCCAGGTGGACACCAACTCTGGAAAGAATTAGAAGGGCGGGAGGATTATCAACAATTCACACACACCCCCTGACTAGAAAGGAGATGACAGATACCACAAACATGAAACATGATACTCGTACAAATAAACTTCTCAGTATTGGCTAGAAATTAATGGAAAAGTAAAGCTCTTTTGATTTCTTCTGAACATACCTTCCTAATTCTTTGTTGCTTGCGAATGCGCCAGTGAACATGAAGATTAATAGCAATTAAGCGTGTAAAACAATTCTAATGTTTCAAAACAACAAACATTCAAGAGCATAAGTTGAGGGTGATAGAAGAAAAGCTACAGAAATTTTTAGACGAACGTTCGTTCCTGGGATTGTGGACCAGAACCCCTCTTGGCAGCCAGATAATTTGAGGGCGGTCGGCCTGTTCTCTGAAGTCGTGGAAGTTAATCTCCAGTTCCACTATGATCCACTGATAATTTGAGAGTGGATGTGTGATCGTGTCAGTGCTCGATTCGTGTTTCTGAAAAGCCAATTATTCTACTCCTATGCAAGAACACATGATTCAGGAGAATCAGTCTTGATCTTTTTCCAACTTCCAAGATTGACTAAATTCCTCTAGCCACAATCGATTTGGATTCTCTGTGTAGCCAGCAACAATATAATCCAGCACACAGCAAAATATAGTACTACAGTATCTCGTATCTCTTCAATGAAACCTAGTACAACAATATGTTCAATAGAATTATTAAAATCAAGTCTTTACATGAATCTAATTATCTAAAGAAACAAAAAAAAATAGCAAGAAAAGAAACTCAAGAAGATCGAATCAGTAACAAGCAAAGCAACAGAAGTATCTGCCAAGAAACAAAACCAAACATCAAGAAACGCAAAACAAGATGTCAACAGATTGATAATAACGATGATCATGAGCACGCGGCTGTGGGTGTGGCTCTGGCTCTGGCTCTCCCTCGGCCGGTCTTCCACTGCCAAGGCTCCTTCCGCAGCTTCCTCCTAATCCTCTCCAACATCTCCCTCGCCGCACGCTGCTCTGCCTCCTTCTCCTCTTGCGCCTCACGCTCCACTCTCGCCCTCCACTGCTCCTCTGTCTCCTCCCTCCGCGGCATCTTACTATCCTTCTTTCCCTCCTCTTCAACATCATCATGATCATCATGATCCCCTTGCCGCTTCTCACCCACTACACCACCATGCATACGTGCCAAGAAACACTTCAACCTCTCGTAGGACTCACTAAGCCTGTGGAAATTCTCGTACACTTTTACGTCGTCTTTGGGCCTCTTATCTGGGTGCAACTCCAATGCCTTCTTACGATACGCTGTTGTTAGTTCCTTCTCTGTTAGCTTGGCTGCTCGTGACACTGACGGTGATAACCCAAGCAGTCGCAGGTCTGCTACTACGACGTTATTTCTCCTCCAATTCTCCATCGAAAAGTGAGTATATGAAATTGAGTCAGACTATGATTATACCTATACAATCGAATAATAGAAGGCCTTGCATAGTAGCGAGCGCTTATATAGAGAGTTTTCTTTAGCCGACTTTTTTCCTTGACCGACGTACTCTTTTTTTTTCTTCTTAAACCGACTTTGTTTTTTGCACACAAAAAAAAACCGACTTTCTTTTTCTGTTTTTTGATGGATGAATTCTTTGAGATTTATGCTTTTAACCGCCTCATGTTTAGTATCATATCCTAGACACTTTCTAGTTAATCTCTGAATGTTGATATTGTATGATTGTACAATGTATGATCTGATGGAAGTGTTCTATATAAGTGTATGTATTTATTAGGTACTAATATGGAACACTATAATTGTATAAATGAGACATATAGTTTAATGAGCTAAGTAACTAACATATTTTGCTAGAGGTCTCTATTGTCACGGGTTAATTCATTAATCT
>ONZK01001000.1:24845-40256 GCA_900322385.1 Pharnaceum exiguum | reverse complement strand
GTATTTTTATACAGTATTGTACAAAAAAAGTTAACGGTTTGTATTTTTTTAAAACGCCGTTAATGAAGGACCACTGTCGGACACATGTGCCCAAGTAAGGATTATTCCCAGCTATTTCCCAAGTAGGGATTATTGCGAGAAAATCGCCCCAAGTAGAGATTATTCCCAACAATTTTGCCAACAAAAAACAAAGACATCAAATTTCTTGTGATGGGCCAGTCCAAACTCCAACGTCAATCTCTTAGGGCAAGTTTATCCCTACAACTTTGGTGAGTTGCAAGGGAGTTGCAACCAAAGTTGTAGGGATAATCTTCTTGAATTTTTGCAAAGTTGTAAGGTGAGGTATATATGGATACCTCACTTTGCAACTCTTACATTTAATGCATGTGATTTATCATTGGTTCCATCAATTATTTTTTGTATTTTCAAATTTTATAGCCAAGTTATTTAAAAGTTGTAGCGATAATGTGGAAGTGCAAATAGAGTTGCAAGTGGGTATAAGCTGATGTGTCATGCAGAAAAATCTGTATATAGTTACAAGAGAGTTGTAGGTATAAACTTGCCCTTATGTTCTTTGGTCCGTCAGAAGACATTCTTTGTTCTAATCCTTTTATTTTCACTCAAAGACTCTCTCCGTCAAGTTTCAGGTGTAGGCGGTCTCCTTACGGTTTTTACAAATAACAATTAAATATAAAGCACACAGCTTTTAGGCAGCGCAAATCCATCCATAGATTCAACTGTCTGCAGTAACAGTTGTCTTTTTAGATTGAATGACTAAAATATTAAAAAATCATATAAAGAAGTAAGAAAAAACAAAATAGGGAGTGATCGTTTATATCAACATAAGTACTCTTATTGACGATGTGGTGTTGGTTGGTCTCATTTGGTCATCGGACAGAGAAGTCAAAGCTCTAAAGTTTGTACGGGAGTGACTTCGCCGTTTACAAGCTCGCAATATGTTTTCTAGTGGCTAGTGGATAATGCACTCGACGAGTTATGTTAGGTGGAAAGCCTGTCCTGCATACACTTGCACAATAATAATAATGTAACAAAACTACAACTAACTATGCATGTGTACTGGTGTAATAGTCTAGCTTACCACCTTCTTGTTAGTTCCTCGACATTATTCACACGCTATTGCTTTCTCTGCCACCATTTCTCACTTCCTGCTTGACTGACTTCACTTGCAGGTAGGCCCTTCCATCTTTAATTTCTGATTTTCCATTAAATTGCTTTCTCTGCCTCCATTTTCTTCTTTCCTTTTCCTTTGTTGTATTACAATGAGTGCTGATCTGAATTCTATCTGGGAACTATGATAATTTTGAGGTTTTTACTTCTTTTATGATAGTGTATCAGAATGGCAAGTGTTTGTAACTTATAAGTAATAAGTTCTAAATGAGTAAATGTACGCTGAGCCAATTATGATACTTGGCATGATCATGAGCTTGACAACATGTTTTTCTCAAAATGCATTGGAAAAAATTGTTTTGTTAAGTACTTTTGGCTTAGGAAATAATCCAAGAAAACAAGAAGAACATAGACATGAGTACATGAGGTAGTATCCAGTTTTACTTCATGGCTTAGTTGAGACTCTGTCTCTCGCATACCTCTTAAATCATTCAAATGCGCCACACATTTGCATTGCGAAGATGATGACACTCAAAAAGAAGAAACAAAAGAAAAATTGTATCTGGGTTTATTAAATGAATCCAGTTTACTATATCCAGCTCATGAGCTTTTCTTTTTAAATTTCCAGATCAGAGGAAGACATTACTCTGAGAGGTGATGACTTTCATTCAAGCAGTGCTATTTGTTCTGTGTTCAAGATTGATCACTGTATGTACCGCGGCAAACAGCTTTACATCAACTGCATCCCTCAAAGATACTGAATTTTTGGTCTCGAACAATGGCAACTACAAGTTTGGATTTTTCAAGCCATCAAACACTTCTAACCGATATGTTGGCATTTGGTACAATAAAGTCCCTAGCAACAATGTCTTCTGGGTAGCTAACCGGAATAACCCTCTTACTGATTCTTCTGGTCTTCTGGAAATCGCCAAGGACGGGAACCTCCAAGTGTTAAATGGTAGGCATGACATTCTTTGGTCATCGAATTTGTCCATCCCGACTGTGAATACATCATCTCTGTCTGTACAGCTTTTAGATTCTGGAAATCTCGTTCTCCAATCGTTCGGCTCTGATAATAAGTCAATGAGCAATGGAACTATCATTTGGCAAAGCTTCGATCATCCTACAGACTCGCTCTTGCCAAATGCGAAAGTTACAGTTACAAGCACGGATATGAAGATAGCATTGATACCGTGGAAGAGCCCTTCAGATCCTTCATATGGGAGATATTCAGTAGGAATTGATTCACTTACCCATTCCCAGGTAGTCATTTGGGATGGTGATCGTCCGCACTGGCGTACTGGTCCTTGGAATGGCAACATATTTATGGGATTGATGTATTCGGATGCAGCTACAAACTATGCTAACACTTATGTTCGTCCAAATGACAAAGATAGCACGGTAGACCTTCTCTACACTGGCGCGAGTACATTGGATTTTTCTCACTATGAATTCAGCTATGATGGGAAAATGAGCGAAAAGTGGTGGGATGGAAGTAAGGGAGAGTGGAAATACATATGGCAAGCCCCTATAAGTGATTGTGATCTTTATGGGTATTGTGGAGCATTTGGGACATGTAATTCTGTAAAGAAACCTGTTTGCCGTTGTTTGAAAGGCTTTGAACCTAAAAATGTAGATGCTTGGAGTAGAGGAAATTGGTCGGCTGGCTGTGTCAGACGGGTATCATTGCAGTGTGGCATTCAAGGTGGCAAAGAAGATGGATTTTTTCAGTTAAGGAATGTGAAAGTGCCAGATCTTGCAGAATGGTCTGTAGGGGTGAACAAGGTTGACTGTAGAACTCAGTGTCTGCGAAACTGTTCTTGTGTGGCATATGCTTATGATGCCGGTGCTGGATGCATGTACTGGAGTAGAGATTTGCTTGACATTCAAGAGTTTCCAAGTGGCGGGGAGGATCTCTATATACGCCTTCCAAATGCAGAGCTAGGTATAGTTCTGTTGTGTGCCTTGATCCTCTAGCTGTGTCTTTTATTTATTATCAATACCCGAGCGGCTGCAGCTAGTTATCTGATCATCATAATAATAATAATAAGCTCATTTCTTTGTGTGTACAGGTGATGGTAGAAAAAAAAAAGTTATACTTGTTGCTGTGGCAGTGAGCATAGGTACTCTTGCAGTTTTGACCTTATTGTGTGTCTTTTGGAGAACGTTTACTCATTGTAAAGGTAGCACCCTCATCTTTTTGTCTTTTTCAATATTGTGGTAATAAGAGCCCTTCATCTGATGACTTCCACCAACTGTTACTATGTTTCTGTGAATTTTTTTTTTTTTTTTGGTAGATACTTTTTAATGTCTTTTATTAGACAGATACTTGTGAGCTTTGCCTATCATCAAAAAAGAAAAGGAAAATATGTTCTGTTGATTGTTGCCCAAGTAGCTTAGAGATGAAAGCAAACTGTTTGTTTTAAGAGTGGAAGTATTCTCATCAAGGCATCTAACTCATTTGTGTTCAATATCCTGTCCTATTTTGTTCACTAGGTAAGAATGCTGAGAGGGAAGAGCAAGAGCTGGAGAATTTTAAAAACGGAGCTAGCAGGCACCAAGTACATCTTCAAGACCTACCGTTGTTTAAATTTAAAAATCTTGCAGCGGTGACCAACAACTTCCAAGATAGTAACAAACTTGGGGAGGGTGGTTTTGGTCCTGTCTATAAGGTAAACATGTGATGGTTGGCCTAGAATGTCAACCACATCTTTGCTCTATAGTAATAAGTCCATGACTTAAATATGCTAGCACTTGTTTCCAGGGAAAATTGGAAGATGGGAGGCAAATAGCTGTGAAAAGACTTTCAGCTGCTTCTGGACAAGGTTCAGAAGAGTTCATGAATGAAGTGCTGGTCATCTCCAAACTTCAGCACAGAAATCTTGTGAAACTATTGGGCTGTTGTGTCGAAAAGGAGGAAAAAATGCTGATTTACGAGTACATGATCAATAAGAGCCTAGACTACTTTCTTTTTGGTATGCGAAAATGACTTGCACCACGATTCTTCATTATATAGTCCTTCAACTCCAGCCAATTTCTAATACCTGTGTCCTTTATAACACTACTCAGATGCAGTAAAGAAAGAGCTTCTGAACTGGCAGACTCGTTTCAACATAATTGAAGGCATAAGTCGAGGCCTTGTTTATCTCCACAGAGATTCTCGATTAAGGATTATTCACAGAGATCTCAAAGCAAGCAATATTCTGTTGGACGAAGACCTTAATCCGAAGATCTCAGACTTCGGCATGGCACGTATCTTCAACCATAAACAAGATCAAGACAGCACTAGAAGGGTGGTTGGCACATAGTAAGTATACTGAATTCCGCTCTATATTAGATATCGTTTAAGTTTTCTTTAATTTTCTATTTGATTTGATCATAGAATTACATTATCTTGTATTTAATAAATTTGAAGTTTGAACTTGCAGTGGGTACATGTCTCCTGAATATGCAATAGAAGGTCATTTCTCTGAAAAATCGGATGTATTCAGTTTTGGGGTCCTTCTACTGGAGATAGTGACGGGAAAAAAGAACAATAGCTTCTGGATTGATGAGCAATCGCTGACACTTCTTGGATATGTGAGTTACCTAACATCACTATTGTGTGAAATGTTTTCATCGTTTTTGTGTAAATCATTCAGCACCATGACATGAATCCAAATGGCTCATTAAGAATTCACCGACAAAACAGGCAACTTCCATGAGAAGTCCAAATATTTGACTCCTTAATTTGTCATCTCGGTTCATTCCCCTTAAATTTGAAAGTTGAAACCATATAAGACACTCTGGCAACTGCCTATTTTTACATGAATTTTTGATGGAGGATCTAGTTGTCTCATTTCTACTTAAATAATGAACAGATATGGAAGCTTTGGAAGGAGGATGATCTTGCATTGGCAATAGATCCAACAATATTTGATCCACTTGTGATGCCGGAGATTTTGAGGTGCATACATGTGGGCCTGTTATGTGTTCAAGAATTTCCAGTCGACCGGCCAGGCAGCTCAACTGTACTATCCATGATCATTAGTGACATTACAGAGCTTTCATGTCCTAAGGAGCCTGGGTTTACTAGAAGGTTGGTTTCTTCAGACACTGAGTCTTCTCGACAGCACTGTCAACAAAGTTCCTCGAGTAGTATGTCAATCACTCATCTAAGTGGTCGATAATCGTCAATAATGTACAAATTATTTAGTGATTCATTGAACTGTAGACTGCACATAAGTTTTGAACATAATGGAACACGACAAGTTGTTCTTGAAGTGCATATTGGTGTTTCGATCTTCTTTTTGTTGCCTTGGGCACTCTGGCCAGGCATATGAAGATTCATTTATAAACTAGGTTAAAGCCTTGATGGCAAATTTTGAGCAACATATACTGTGTGTATCATTGGAAATGAATAGGAAGTGTTAGCCTAGAAGGCTAGAACCAAAACAGCCTTTACTGCTGATTTGCAGAACGACTTTGCTTGTTTTTATCACTGTTAAAGTGTTTTTGATCAGACCCAAAAAAATTAAACAAAAAAAAGAAATGTCCCCGTTTTATAAATATTGTTTGCTGCCCTGCATTTCTTAGACATCATCTTGAAAGTCCATTCAATCAACGAACACAATGGTCCATGCAAATTTATTGCCATTATACACTCCTTGAAACATTTGTTGATTTTTTAAAAAAAAAAACGAGTATAAGAGAGGAGTAAATAGGGCACCAATTAAATAACGAAGTCAGTGAGCTCTACATTCATTTCCCATTTTCCACTTTTGAATTGCTCATCAATTGGAAAGATGTCTCATACAAGTCTTATCTTCACCGTTAGCTAGACTGATAGCTAGCAAGTAGAAACAATCTCGCGTACAATTGTTTACGTTATTAAATTTAGCCTAGCAATCTTTGCCCAAACACAAGTAACCAGATGAGTCTTAACTCGTGTCCTCAGTAAAAGTCTTGCATCACCGCCTCTAGTAATTGTTAAACACATCCAGCGAGAAACAATGAAATCAGAAATCAGCCCACAGCGTACCACAATCATGCATGCAGAAACAACAGAGACCAGAATCACCTCACTGGAGAAGCTGAGCAACAACTCGAGAATTAAGACACAAGGCCCCATTCTTGTGTATAACTGCATTCATTGCTTCAATTTTTGACGGGAACTGCACTTTCGCCATCCTGACTAAGCCTGTCGGTGTCGGTCTGTTCTCATAGAACAGGCATTAGTCAGATGAGAGCAATGAACTCAAGGAATGCAGATTAGGATAAAATAGCTCCTCACCTAGTAAATATTTCAACTGACGAAGAGTGGTGCTTACAACCCTTCAGGAAAAGTTCGACATCATCCAGTACTGCATTTCGCGGTATTCCACGGAACAATACCTGTAAGTATGAAATAGTACAGTGAGCTTGAGTCCTGTAATGCAAGTTAAAGACAGCAATGGGTGGTATAGACACATCGGGCTTGTTTCACATGATTGTACGTCAAGTTCAGATTCAGCAGATAAGTTCACTAGATTATTTCATTCACATAATTGAACGGAATTGAAAAAAGGATGAAAAACGTAAATTAAATCACAGTACGAGTACCGGTACTATAATAATACCGACCCTATAACTTGTCCACAAACTGAAGCACCTCAGGTCACCAGACAGGCTCCAAATGCAGGAACTCCTAAACAAAATTACCCATTTGAAAGAGGAAGTAACAGGCCCTCTAAAGTCCTTTAGAACCAATTCCACAAGCACAAACATGTCCTAAGGCTGAATGTTTTTGAATCATAACACAGATTCTTCAATTAAAGAGTCAAAATTTTGCATCAAATTACAAACTCCAGACCTGTACCTTGTGAAGTACCTTCCCAATCACAAGGTGAGACTTTGTTGTCCAAATGCCAGTTCAAAACTGAATGCCCTAGTTACAATGAAACTCATATACTACGCTAATTGTACACTGTTAAAATCCCAAAACATGTCTCAACATATTAATCGAGAGAATACAAACAAAGTATCAATTTTAAATGTATAATTGGTTCCCGACAGCCGACTTCCCGTAGTCCTTGCATTCCTCTTGCTATCTCCCCAACAATATATCAAAAACATTTCACATCCTATACGGGTGATAGGGCTACAAAAACCAAGGCATCTTGGTTTACATCATTCTTTTTTCATAAAAAAACATGTGTTTCTAAACTTTGCTTAACTAATCTCATGGGCCTGAACTTAACGAACGAGAAAACCTCACGAAACTCGAACTCGAGACATTTGGAATAGATCTTAGTCTAAACATTCTTAACAACAGAGCTACCCACATTACTTCTTGTTTTTTTTTAGATAAGAAAAAATTTAATTAATGGGCTGAAGGACAAGCAGTCCTCCTAACACCAAATTACAAGTTAACCCAATTCCTTTGCAAAATAGTCAAAGGATAGTTTACAAATGCTCCAGCACTTTAAGCCCACAAAGAAGCTAAAAAAGTAACGCGATCCCATAAAAAAAAATCAGGTGCATAAACACAAGCTCCAAATTTGGGGAAGACTCTTGCATTCCGCTCAAGCCAAATGCACCAGAATACAGCCATGAGTGCATTCTTCCACAACAACTTCTTCTCCTTATCCCTCCCAAAACCCTTATACTTGACCTGCAAAAATAAATTGTTGTTGTACTGATGAAGGGCAAACCCATTGCTCACCATGAACGCCAAAAAATGTATCCCATAGGTAGCGTGCATAAGGACAATGAAGAAAAAGACGAGATAAAGTTTCTCCACTCTTTTTACACATTACACAAATATCTGGTGAAAGAGCTAGTTGAGGTCTCCTCCTCTATCGCATGTCATTAGTGTTTTCCCAAAGACATCGTCCATACAAAGGCTCTCATTGTATATGGAAGCTTTTCTTTCCAAAGAAAACACACCAGAAGTGGCACTAAGACGATCAAGAAATGACTTGGTCGAAAACACACCAGAAGTGTCACTCAACCAAACTGTGGAGTCTCTCTCACCCATAAAAAGAGCATCGTTAAAAGTATCAATATGAAGCGAGTTCATCCACCTCCCGAGTTCATCCACCTCCCTGTCATGTGGATTTCGCCTCAAATGTAGATCCCAAGAATCGACTCCCGAAGAGCGAAAGCTGGAGATTGGAGCGTCATGAAGGGTTGATAACTATACACTCGAGGGAACCTTGTACGCAACGCTGCATCCCCCAACCACAAATCCTCCCAAAATCTTATATGAAACCCATCACCTAACTTTTACTTGACCAAAGGAAAATAAACGGAAGTAACTCGTGAAATAAACTTCCACGAACATTCATGAATGGCCCTTACATTAGTGGTCACATCCCATCCATTCTCCTGCAACCCGTACTTGCTACTTCTTGTTATTACAATGCAGTGTCAAAAATGCCCGCTCATAATCCGAAATTAATCTCACTTCTCCCATACCAGTATCGCATGATATCTATCACCAAATTGTATTTTTTTTACAACCACAAATGTATTAGGGACCTAAAACTATTACAAACATGCAAACAAACAGCGAGACTCTTTTGCTTTTTCCATTTTGACAGAACACTATCAGAAATTGTTTGAAACATGCACAGATTCGTTGGTCCATTGCCATTGTATAGGAGGAGAGGCTCTAATCCTGAAGTCATAATGACAGCTACAAAAGAACCATGAGGGCCAGTGGGAAAACATGAAAATTGGCTCTACAATGTAGGGGGACAAGCTGCTTGAGGAAAGAAGGGATTGAGAGGTAATAAAAGTTAAAACTAATGGAATGACGATTCAAAACTTACATCTACACATAAAGTAATAATAGGTCGATAATCAAGAACCATGAGGGCTAGTGGGAAAACACGAAAAAAAAAGGCTCTACAATGCAAGGGGACAAGGTTAAAACAGATTGAGGAAAGAAGGAATTATGAGGTAATAAAAGTCATTACCAATGAAAAGATTACTCAAAACATACATGTACACACCAATTAATAATAAGGAAAGAACGATACACTTATGAATGATAACAAGTCTGACCTTCCAAGTTTCTCAATTTATAAAAGAATATCATCATTTTATCAAAACACTTGGGGGGCGTTTGGTTCAATTTAGAGTAACGTAAACGGTATTGGAACTAATAAAGAGAGTACGGGTAATAGAAACGGTTACATTTCTGAGATGTTTGGTTTACCAAGCTTGGTGTAACGTAATCACCAAACTTCCATTCTTTCTTAATTTATAAAATGAAAAAGAAAAAGAAATTAAATTTCAATTACACCATGAGGGAGGGAAATGATGGCCTGACTACAAAACAAAACAGGGAGCACATGAAGATGACGACGTCCCACCGTCGTCGCCGCCGCCGCCGCCGATGAAAAAGTGGGACCTTGGTCTTCGCTTGATGGTGACAAGTAAAGATAACAATGGTGAAATGGGTGGTTCAGATCTGAACGACTAGTGGGTCATCGGACGAGTCGCTGGAGTAGAGTTGCTGGTTCGCCGGAGGAATAATGACTGAAGTATTGTGGTGGCGGCAAAGTGTTAACAGTGCGGTGGTGGGTGCGGCGGCAGGCCCAGTAGCAAGTGGATGGAGATTGAAGAAAGGCAGGAGGAGAGGAAAGTGACAGGACAGAGAACGCTTTTGTCCAAAAAAAAAAAAAGAGAGAGATTTTCTTGTCATTTACCATGGCTGTGCTATCGGTAATAAAGTAACGGGAACTGATACGGAGAGTAACGTAATCAGTTCCCGTTTTTCATGAAACAAACATTAGGTAACGGTAATGTGATTGGATTACGTTACATTTGGGATCATATCTTCAAACCAAACACCCCCTTAGTGGAACCCTCTAAGAGTGTAATAAGATGATTTTGTGTTCCTATATAATACAATAAAAGACACAAAGCACTTGTCATACCAATTTCAACACTATTTGTAAATGGGAGTGTATCAATAGGCCAAGCTGCCAAGCTACATGCTCTTAAAAGTTAAAACACTAAAGAGTATTCAACAAACAAGTACTGAATTACTTCTATATATCGTAATCTAGAAGGAAAATTCCACTTACCCATCTTCCATCATAAGACGGCACATCATCCCATAGCTGACGATCAACCTGTTTTAAAACCAGAAACATGGTCAATAATCAACCAAGTACATTTCCAAGTTCCAACTTAAAAGAAATAGACTCGATGAGGGTTCTCACCTTATCCAATCTGTATAATCGAACCCTTTTAGTAAGTGATCGAATGGCAGCAGTGAAGTCTGAAAAGGAAGGGAACTTCACCAGCCTGTGAGATAGATCACAACAAGTCAAAAATCTTTCTTTACAGTTCAGCCAACAGCCATTAACATTTCAGGGACAACTCATTGGATAAAGTGATAGAACCAAGTCGTAGTAGCCATTGTCACGCAAATTCTTCAGAAAAGCTCAAGCAGCCCACTATATATTCTTGCATAGCAATCATCTTGCAGGGTATCACTAGGAAAAAGTTTGTAAAAAGAAATGAACTAAACGGCAAACGTACTAGAAAACATAAAAGATAAACACACAGCTCCGGATCCATAGCAGCAGACTCATCGAAGCAGAATTCATAAATGAAAAATTCAAGAAGATTACATTGCTATTGGCGCGTATAGCCTGCTGTAGTCAACCTTCATATCATCGGGAGTCAACTTGCAATCATCAAAGAGATTGATAACATCAGTCTTCAGTGTGGTTTTGCTGATACCAGTCATGGTTGCGTACACCACATCTAGAAAACCCCACAAGAATCAGAACGCAACTATCAAAAATAACAAACATTTCCTCCAGCAACTACAAATACAGCCTATTCTCATTAGTCCACTTCCCATTACATTTGCACTTGAGTCATAATTAGTGATATATAAAACCAATTTCGGCCTTCACCAAACAGAAATGGCAGAAAGGAACATTATGCTCAGGTTCACCATTCGATTACACAAAGACAACAAGAGAGGGCAAAACCCGTTCACCTTCTTAACTAACCCATGAATATTTCGTCTATTTTAGAGTGTCACATGGACTTAATATGCAACAATTTCACTAAGATACAATGTTTGTCACTACTATTGCCAACTAGTCAGCTAATGGTTAAATCTAGTCCATCATTTGCTTTTGACAAAAAGACAAGCAACTTGACTTGCATTAAGAGCCCTCAACTTAAACAACCCCACACTAGACTCTATTACAATTCTCCTACACAAACCCACACTCGACTGTCACATTCACTCAGAGCCCCCTTTAGACTTTTCCTATACACCGTCCTGACTTGGGCGCCGGAGGGGCTTCACACCCCTAAATGGTACGAAGCATTCGGTATACAACCCCAAGACGTACTAATTAACCTCTACCGGAACATTCACTAATCACTATTAAAAACCCCTTTAACAATACCGCCCTAAATCTCTTTGCTACCTATAACTCTCTGTCGAGTGTTGTCTGTGTCATCAGTGTTTACATTTCCCTACGCATAAAACAAAATACTATTGTTCTCTAAACTACCCTTATGACATCATTGTCCATTAACACTATAGTAAGGGTATTTCGGTTATTTTACCGCAGTAGTAGCAATAACTAAAAAGTTCATAATTTGTATCTCTTTCGGTTTTAATTTTCTTTTAAATGACAAATGAATAAATTGATGAGATATATGTATACAAATATGTTGGACTTACCACCAAAGGGTTTATGGAGAAACGCGTCAACGGGAAATTTCAACTGAGACTGAGGCTGAGGCTGGGCCCCATCAGCGGCAGGAGGAGAAGGAGGGGGAGGAGCGTTAGACTCAGTGGAGAAATGACGAGGGAAAAGGGTTTGGGTTCTGTAAATTGTTGATGTTGATGATTGGATTAGTAATGGGTTTAGCCTACGAGCTCCTACTCTCAACAGAGACATTTTACTGATCCTTCTTTTTTCTGAAGGGGAATTAATGTGTGAATTGATTGGTGATGCACTGATGCGAAGTGAAGGGAGGTTTAGGGGAAGAGAGGAGAGAGAGTGGAGTGTGAGGGTTTTTCAGGGTGGGGGACTACGGACTAGGGAGACATTTGTTTTCTGGGTGAAAATGTGGTTTTACTCGTCTGGTTGGTCTGTGCACTTGTGCAGTGTGAGTGTGCTATCTTTAGTCCATGGGCCGGTTGTGGTTTTTTGACTTCATTAGTCAGCGCCTTTATTATAAGTAATAAATTTACTCGTTGTACCCATACACTTAGTGTACCAAAGACTTGCCGATTATTATTAGCCAAAATTTCGTTTCTTTTATTTATTTATTTTTGGATTAGTTCATTTTGTGCTCAAGTTATTACTTTTTTACTTTATTTTTGGAGGCTTAGCTATAAAATAATGAAAATAATTATACACCATGTGTAGATACAAGTCCGTAGGGGTGTAAATGAGCCGAGTCGAGCTCGAGCCGCCTAAGGCTCGGCTCGTGCTCGGCTCGAAGCTCGACGAGCCGGAAAACATGAGGCTCAGGCTCGACTCGTTTTAAGTCGAGTCGGGCTCGAGCCTGATGCGAGCCAGTCTTAATTAAGACAATCTCATTTTTTAAAAAAAATTATTTTAATATAAATTTAAAAAATGTACTAGATATTATATTACTAAAATCGTATTTGTTAATAATTAAATTAACTTCAAATTTTACTCACATCACTTATTTATCAATTACAAATATTTATAGAATACATAAAAACTAATGAAAATAACAGAGCGAGCCAAAACGAGTCGAGCCGAGTCACACTACCCTAGGCTCGAGCTCGGCTCGTTTGACAGGCGAGCTGGCTCGGGCTCGGCTCGAGCTCGCTAATGACCGAGCTCGAGCCAAGCTTTGACCGAGCTGAGCCCGAGGGCTCACCAAGCCGACTCGGTTCATTTACACCCCTAGATACAACATTTATACTAGAGTTAAATAAAATAGTGATGATGATTAAACAACTTATTGGTATTTATTTAAAATAATCAGAAGTGACAACGAACCTTGATAATTTGAAAAGAAAAATGAAGAATGGGCCAATGGCCCATTACATATATCCTAACATGTCCCAATTAATTATAATTAGTTCATTGGCCTAATTATTAATTAATTGATCTATAATCACTCAACTCATGTCCATTATACTCGTTCAAATCTACAACACAAGCCTAGTCCAAAAAAAAATTAGGGTTTTCCTCCCAATTAACTTAATTTTCTTAAAATAAAATAAGGTTGCTTGGGGAGCAATTATTTCCTTCAAAGAAATGTATTTTCGGACTTAGAAGGGTATATTTTCGGATTCATGTGTCCCAAAAATGGAATAAAAATTCTACGAAATCATTTAAGAATGCGCAGCTATACAGTGTAAAGCCACGCAAATTAGGCGCTATGCTGAATTGAAAATAACAAAACTTCAAATGATATGAAAATAACTTAACTTAATTGAACTGAAAAGAACTAAAAAAAATTTTGTTACGGAGGGACTAATGGTAAAAAAACAAACAGAAAAAATGATATGTACGGAGGGATCATGGTAAAAAAACAAACATAAAAAATATGTGAAACCGTACTTTACCTAAAATTATTTACAAGTTCAAGTACTTCATCTAATGGCTTAGATTTATTCTAACAAGTAATGAAGGTGTCAGATTTAATTGTTTTTTATACTTGTTGAAGTCCACATCCGTCAAACACTTGTAAGTGATCACTTATAATGGAGAGGATCCGATCTCTTTTATATGTGAGACTTGGTGATTATGGTGAAGATGGGTCATTAATGTTTATACGTTAGGTTATTAATGATTTGTCAAAGGTAATTAAAACAGAGTCTCACAGACTCGTATATTAAACTGAGTTCATATAATTTTTCTTGAAAAACAAATCAATCACTATATGAATGACGAAAAGTTAAGGAAGAGCATAGACGATGAGCGTAGGACAAAATCCAAAAGTAAGTGGGTTTGCCCGTGGCCATATTGCCGTGCGTAACTTTCTCTCAAGTGATTCCGCACTAGATGCTTCAGCACCTGCACTACACAAGCAAAAAACTACTCGGGGAAGGCTGGTTGCTAAGTTGTTCCTCCCACCAGGCACCCATTCACCCTTTTTTTTCTTCTTTGGTCCCATATATCTCTTTCCCCATATCACACAAGAGTACAAGTCTCATTCCCCAATCCCCATTATTTCTTTTTTTTCCCCAACTACCCTCATTTCCTTTTAAAATCCCAAAGTAAAATCTAGGTTCCTCGGACTTCCCAAGCAAACATATTACCTGCATTTGTGTCAACCGTTTGTCTTTTGTTTTCCTCGTTTAACGAAAGATCAAATTAAAGCTAGTGTCTTTCCCCATATCACACAAGAGTACTACAAAGGTTTTTATTTGTAAAATTCCGATGGATTGGGATTGGTGGTTGACTTATATGGAAGGCATGTTGAAGCCCGTGGCTGCCTTGGTGGTGGTACTGCTAGCCATTGTCTTATCATACTGTCAAAAGCTTGGATTAGAAGGAGAAATGTTCTACTCTATCTTCAGATCTTTTCTTCAACTTTCTGTCATTGGGTTCGTTCTACAATTCATTTTCACACAAAGCAGCGGATGGATTGTTCTTGCTTACCTCTTCATGGTTAGTGCCTCACTACTCCTTAAATTCCCATACCTCTCTAATTCATGTTGAACTGGAAAATTATGGTAGACATCACATTTGGCCTGACTTTCTATCAACGTAGGATAATTCAGTGTGTGAAATATATAGCATGGTTTAAATTTACAGCTCACATATATCGGAAGGCAGAAGGCTCTCAATCCCTCTCAATCCCTCTCAATCTCTCATTATTTAGGATGGCAATTGTGCAAGTCGAAAATTAATCAGCTGAACGACACTTACTAGATATAATTATAATGAGAGATGGGTCATGATCAAAAAGTATGCCTAAGACTTAGCTTCCATACATACTGCAAGTGGCTAAGACTTGGCCACCCGTATCCAGCAGTGGTCCCTTGGTCACCAGAGATGGATTTTTCGGCCATATATTGTACACGTGGCATAAAAACACATGCCATACGCTGAGTTGGCAGTAGGAATACATACATGTACAGAAATATACTGTACACGTGGCATAAAAACACATGCCATACGTTGAGTTGGGAGTAGGAATACGTACATGTACAGAAATACTGTACATGTGGCATGTGTTTTTATGCCACATGTACAGTATATGGCCGGAAAACCCATCTCCGGTGACCAAGGGACCACTGTTGGCTACGGGTGACCAAGTAGGGATTATTCCCAGCTATTTCCC
>ONZK01000994.1:0-21242 GCA_900322385.1 Pharnaceum exiguum | reverse complement strand
GATTTCTACTATTGGCACTACTATAAAAGCTATTTATCGCAACGATTTTTGGCAACGACAAAAAAATCGTTGCAAAAGAGCCTTTTTGGCAACGACCCAAAAAGTCGTTGTGGAACATCGTTGCAATAAATCAATTGTAGTCTCCCTCCACCCAATTTTTTTGACGTACAATTAAACATTTATCGCAACGAAAGATGTTGTTGCAAAAAATAAAAAGGGTTAACGAAAATTTGAAAGTAGCTGGCTTATTTTGGTCTATTTTATATAATTTGAAAGTAGTTGTATGTGAGACGGTCTCACACACTTATTTGTGATAAAATTATAATAAAGGCCTAAAACCACTAACATAAAATGACGAAGGATTTTTTTTTTGCGACATATTATGTTTAGTACCAAAATATGTCTACTTTGCTGAAATTTATAATCCATACACAACATAATAGAATATATATTTAGTAAACTATGGATTCCCGTGCATCGCACGGGTTTAAAATCTAGTAAATTATAAAGAAAAATGTTTTAAATCAACCCTCCACCTTACAACTAGAAAAATTAAAGGATATTTTACCTTTTGGGTACCTGAGTTATAAGTAAATATACGTTTCGGTACCCGAGGTATTTTATATATTTTTTCGGGTACCTGAGATATGTTACCGTTAACACATTGGTACCTTGACCGTTAACTGGCATGTTTGACTGTTAAAAACGAGGGCACATAGTTTCACCCCAAAAAATTGACATTTGCCACATCATCAATTTTAACAGTCAAACATACCACTTAAGAGTCAAGGCACCAATGTGTTAGTGGTAACATACTCAGGTACCCGAAAAAATATATCAAATATCTCGGGTACCTATACGAAATATTTACCTATACCTCAGGTACCCAAAAGGTAAAATATCCAAAATTAAAGGCTTACATTTATCGTTGTCAGTTCTTTATGCACGACCTATTTTCTTGCCTTAGGTAACATACTTCCCCATCTAAACTTGTGAGTACTGGTACGGTAGAGTGGTAGAATCTTCATCGTCTTTGATTGTAATTTGTCTCATTATTATTTTTTTTTGTGAAAAGGGGACTTAAAGCCTTTTATTTCAGACAGAAGCTACATTAACCAGTAATTTGTCTCATTAAGCGGCTGCAAAAGCAAACAGAGGAGCGTAAATGATTGGATTTTGGTGCCCCGCCAAAGGATTGATTGACAATCTCCGGATCAGCCAAATCAAAATTTTGTTTTATCCATCGCACGCAGTACCACTCTTGGTCTTCTACTCCAATTTGTTTTCCTTTTTTAATGGAAAATATGACTTTGTTGAAAGAAGAGAAAAATAGGAAAAGTATCATTACTGGAGGACAACAACAACAACTCAATTAATCTCACCTCAAATGGAGTCATGAGGGAGACTGATATACGCAGCCTTACCTCGAAAATCGGAAGATTCTTTACAGATTAACCCACAGAGAACCTTTCTGAAAATCTCTTTATCCCTACAATGATTTGACCACAACGCGAGTGACAAATGCTTCCAACCGTGTTCATAAATGATTACACTTTTTTCACGAATATTTAGGTATTGTAGTTTTTGTGGTTGGAATTTAACAATGAACTTAATTGAACTTTTACTAGAACAAATTTCACTAAACTTAAATGATATGTAATAAAAATATAACTAAAAACTTAACGGAACATAATTGAGCTTTATTGAAAAAAATTAAACTGGAGTGAGCTTAACTTAACTAAACTAACATTTCATTTGAACAACAAAAACCTTATTTGTTTATATATGAGCATCATCGCTGCCAATTCTCACTCATGATCATAATAAAATATTCATCCACTGGTCTCATAAGAAGACCGCCCGAAAGGTTCTCCTTAATTTAGAATCTTGTGTGCAACCTTATTCCCGTCAATTATTCTTGAATTATAAGACGATCAACCCTTTATGAAGAGAAAAGAAGAATTAAAAAAAATGAATGAAACTGTTTGTGCGCTACTCATTTGGGTTTGATTAGTCTGTGTGGATTGTGGTGGAACCGTGGAAGTAGTATCAAGATCTCTTCCGGAAAACAAAGGCCTTGTTTGGGAGAAAGAATGAGCAGTTAGTAGTAGCAGTTAGTAGGTTTGACTAGTAGTTAGAAGGTCTGAGTTGTTTGGTAACAATTAGCAGTTTTACAGGGTAAATTGTTGATGAATAGTGAAAAAACTGTTGTCAACAACATTTTATAAAGAGCATTTTGGACCCTCGAAACTACTCTTTACCAAACATGCCAAAGAGTATTTTTGACCGGTCAAAAATGCTCTTAAAACTACAAATACTAAACGCTAATGCTAAACGCTCTCCTACCACACATGGCCTTTAAATCTCCCCGCATATCAAAGGAAATGTGATAGGCTGATATACTGCTTACAGCTTACTGAAGAGGGTCTTCAACTCCTCAAAAATGAACCTAACCAAAATGACCCGAGCCCAAAGCCGACTATAAACCCAAAACTCACTCAAAAATAACCCACTCGTGGATATTAAGCTTTAAGTAGGATAATGAATTCTACGCTATAAGAGTAGAGCTAACATCTAGTGGCCGGGATGGCCCGTTCTACCAAGCGTGAATGCCCCAACCTTTTCTTTTTCAAGTGTAGACGTTACTAATAAAATAAATTAATTGAGTGATACAGGAAAACATGGTAAACGGGTCGGTTTTGTTTTGGTTTGGATTCGGGTCAAATCGACCTCCCCTACCTATTTCCAAGTCAGGTTACGTTTTTGGGTCAAGTTCATTTCGTTTTGGGTCATTTTCGAGTAAATGACTTTGTTTTGAGATTTGATGGTTTCAAGAGTTAGGTTGGTTTTAAGTTGGTGTAATGGAGGATTTTGGGTGTAAGTTGATGGGAAGAACAATTTTTTCATTATTGGAAAGCATGATTTAAAATGTGCTTACTTAACAAATTTGCATGAAACTCGATCTTGAGGATAAGAACTTGATTGATGGGATGGATGAAGTAGGAAATAAAAAAACTTCATAACACTAAGTCACTAAGTACGATTCAATTGGCCTAGAACATATAATTAAGCACAACATTTTAAAGGATACAAATCATAAGGTAGTAAGGAGTAAGTTGGAGAAGATATATATTGCAGAGTCTCCAACTAACAACTTGTTCTTGAACAAAGACCAAAATTCACTCAGGGACTTCCATGGCAATCTAAATATTCAATAGCTTGATCACCCTATGGGAAAGTTTAAAATGTGAAAATTAAGGAGGAGGATGAAATTTTGCTCCCGCCTCCTATAGCTCAGAGGTTTAACTCAGTTGTTACGAGTTTACTTGTTGGAAAGAGGATCACAATTACTTTGAACAAGATCGTCACAGTAAATTTTGAAGCGGAAAATTTAAGAAAACAAGAGTAAGGTGGATCTACTACTAGTGATGGAGCAGGTGTAATTTAAAGCACACCGCAACTGAAAAGCTAAGAAGAAGGTGAGACCTCAAAAGAAGATTAAATTTCTCTATTGTAATAAAGAAGAACATATTCAAAGTTATGTCCAAGGAAAAATGAAGGTGTAAAAGAGTTGGGGAAGGCAAGTGAGAGAAGAGCAATTACATTCACATAAAAAGAAGGAGATGATGTGCTCTGTATAGAAACTCAAGAACCCAAGAAAAAGCTCAAGGAAGATCACAACGGGGGGAGGGGGGAAATGAAGATCTCAAGGAAGAGGTGAAAGAGGAGTGCATCTTGGATTATTCAGAATGTTCAATACACGTATGTTCAAGAGAGGAGTACGTAGATTCCAACCTATGAAACTAGTCAAGAGAAAATAAATCAAAAAAAAAACCCTTCTCCCTCCTCTCTAAAACAACCCTAGCCTCTACTAAGGGCTGCCGTTAGTGCTATTTACACTAATGGTAAGCCCCTAAAAGTTCAAATTCTTAAATGTTTTTAGTTTAGTTTTAGTTTAGTACAAATAAAACTAGTCTCTAATGAAGGCAGAAGAGGCATACGAGTACGGAATGATCGATCAAATCGGTTTAAAAGTGAAGGAGCGAGCGAAGGGATCGCCAGTAGAAAACTGAAACCAATCCATTCATTGAATTTTTTGATTTTCCTCTTTGGAACGGATTGACCATTCTTTCTACCTGAAACTGTTCAATTAATCGATTTTGGATTGATCTAAACCAGCCCTTTCTTATGTATATGAGATGATTTAAGATGCCAACTATTCGACAACTTCTTAGAAAGACAAGACAACCAATCAGGAATGTCAAGAAAACGCCCGCTCTTAGGGGATGCCCTCAGCGACGAGGAATCTGTACTCGGACGTGTAGTATGTGTGACTCGTTCAGATTATGAGCTGGAACAAAAAATAAAAATCATAGGAAATAAATGTTTCAGTTTCAATGATCACTCCATGTGAATAGGATCGATTTCAAGGCTTAGAGCTACTCTCGAAAATGAAAGACATATTCATCTATTGGGTATGAAATTCATGGTTCCCATTGGTTTCAATCCGATTTCAGATGAGAAAAAATTTCCCATTGGTAGAGAATTTTATCGATGAAGCGGGGAATCCTATATTTTTGAAAGCCAAAAGAATGTTGCTCCCATTCTTACAAAAACGGACTAGGAGGGTTAGCTATCCAGCTAACCTTCCAATTCAAATACCGTTACCGTATAAGTAGATCTCATTGTGGTAAGAGTTTATTTAGTTATGAGAGTACTTGTTCCTACAAAATTCGACGATCATATGGATTTACAAAGAGTTGTATTCATCAAGATGGCGCTTATGTGAAAAGGCTGCTCCATTGAAGACAGCGAAAATGAAGTCGTTTAACAAGAGAGGGATGCTAGCAATTAAGTTTTGTTATCGACTGTATTCTCCAATATTGATTTCGTATCATGTTGATGTCAATTTTGATTGTAGATGCCGTATGACTATTATTTAATGAAAACTCTGCTTCCCCTAAAAAAAAGTCAAGAGATGACAGTGACCTTACTTAATGGAGAACATGCATGTAGAGGTTGACGGTGTGTGACTAATTGAGATGGTGACACATGATGGTAGAATTCGAAAGTTGGCCAAAAGAAATAAAGTCCAGAAGATTAAGTGTAATCTCATTTGACTAGAAAGTTCAAACAACTTCCAAGCGTGATTTACGTGATAAAGAAGGTTTCCTTGATAAAGATCATAAGAAAGAGGAGAATGACCTTGAAAAGTAAATGAAGAATAGTGGGAATCTCTATATGCTTGAAGAAAGTGGTTTAGTTGGAGGGTATGCATTGTGAATTGATATGTGATGCACAATTCAAGCTTAGTGAATAAGAAAGAAGCCATAATGGGATTTGAAAGGGGATTGTTAAGTCAACCCCAATTAAACTAGAAATCTTGACTTGGTAGAAAGGTAGAAGACTAAATATAAGGACAGTCTCCTAATTCATATAAGAGTAAATTAGAAAAAAGTAAAAGATGTTTTTCTAGTTTATTTAAGTTACGTTTAGTATTAAGAAAAACAGAATCCTAGTAAGTTTATGTCTATTCACCAAGTTAAAGTAGATTTGGAGCTAAAGTGCGTCTGCTAGGGTAAGTAAATATACATGAGGGGTAGACTTGTAGAGCCCTACCTTTTAGTTGCAGTTGGTGTATGGTGAAACTAATTTTCTAGAGACAGTTGCGATAATGTGAGAATATTTTGAGAGGGGAGATTGCTTGGTTAGATTTGGAAGTAAAAAACCTCGTGTTCAGCAAATTTATTATCTCTCGCTCTACCTTTTTCGGTTCAATCTTATTTCTATTTGTAGACTCACATTTCCTCTTAAAACATTTTACCGTCTATATTGGTTCGATTCAAGTGTAAATCGGGTCTTAGACGCCTACAGGTTGCAGATATCGACTATATTTTGGATAGTTTGATTGGGTCATGAGATAGTTGGGCGAGTTTTACCACATCTATATACGGGGACTTTGATGTCATATTTTGTGATTGACCTGGCCTCTTCTGGGCTACTTTTTGCCTAATATAACTCCATAGGTCCCTAAAAATATTTTCTCATCTCGCTAAGTTTTCTCGTGAAATAGGCTTTTGTCGTTGTTGATGTATGTTGAATTGATAAAATTTCAAGTTTTACACCAAGTTGTAATGCGTAATTTCAATTTTCAAATGGTTTAGTTTTTATTGGAAATCACAAACTATAACATTTTTGAAATGATTACATGATTGTATTGGGTACTTTGTGCCAAAGATTACTTTTTATGTATGTAATATGTAAAGCATGTTTCTACACATATACTGCATTAAGTGGGGCGTTTTGGTATCTAAAATGATGTGTTTATCTTTTGTGCCGGTGAATCTTGATTGTTCTTACTTTTCTTTGTTAGTACAAAAAAAAATTCACTACATTAACAACAAAATAATCAAAATTAAACGTATACGAAATGAAACACCATTTAAGAATAGTGAAGCCGGACTTCATTCCACCACCTTCTTTGCATCTCTAATTCTCTATTCCTAAACCTCAGCCGGCCGCAAAGTGGGGAGGGCCCATTTTCCAAGTATCTGAAGCTTTACTTATAATATCTTAGCCATATAATACATATAATGATGATAGAGCAGCTGGTTACAAGACTTTTTGCTTGGCCAGTGAGATTGCGCGCTCGAGAACTAAGGCAGTAACAACTTTAGTTGTTTTTGTACTTATTTTTCATATTTTTAGGGCCCTTATTTTTTCTATCGCATAGGGCCCCCAAAATCACGGTACGGCCCTGAGCTAGTCCAACCTCAGCCGGCCGCAAGCTAGTCCGTTGTAAAATTACGTAGTACAATTTAAGGTCAATTTGCTCAATGGTCCGAAGTGTCCATCACTTGTTTTTTTTAAAAACTAGTGCATCCAATTTATCAGCTCTACTCGTAGTACTAATTAATTACTTAATTAAAACAATCAATCATGCATGCTTGTGACGTACGTATTGACATATGCGAGCAGGATCTTTAAGGACAATGTGGACGTGATTAGTCGCCTTTCTTAATGTGCTCACTACAGCAGGAAAAAATAGTTTATTCAAGTCTACATATCGCTAGGAATTAGCAAGGACATACTCAACGGCAATTAGTACTTGAAATGTAAATGATATTCTGAACACAATGTGGAAGCAATAACTACAATATTCACTGTAATATAATCAGTAATCACTGTTTGATGGCCTGCAATCAGAAGTCCGTAAGTTGTAAGTCTGTTTTCCATAATTTGTCCTTTCTTCAATCATGCATGTTTAAAATATGATCACAATTCACAAGTAATCGAAAACCAAATCAATTTATTTTTTTTAAAAGACAAGTCATCAGTCATTAACTCATTACTGTCCACGACTCCACGTATATGGCCGGGGGCAAAGGTTGAAGAAACTCAAGTTCAAGTATGTTTTTTCTATCCGGATAATTAAACAAATACTTTTTTTATGAGAAAATAATTAAACAAATACTTTACAACAATAACAAACGAGTGTAAATCTAGCATGAGGGTGCTTGTGGGTCAGTATTTACACAACCTTAACCCTTTTTAATTAAAAAAATACTTTGTGTCTGCTAAATGCAACTTTACTAGTAGATGGCGTTTCATTTTTATTTTATTAATGGATTGTGGATATGTTGTAGGGATCTAGTTACTACTAATTAACAAAATGAGCTAGGTGAACCGGAAAAGATGAAACGACTCAAATTAGTAGAGCATACAACAACAACAATCCCAATCCCAGATAAATCCCATCAAATTAGTAGAGCATAAAGTTAGTATTTGCTATTGTCATTCATGAGGCCAATCATTTAGGATTTTTTATTTTGAAGCTGTACGTATGGGTTAGGGAGTTCTCGTCTCCATCAAGTCATGATTACTTTGCATCTATCCAAATTTTAGATAATAGTTACATTATGTAGACCTCAACTAAATTGACCATTTTGAACAAGATACTAGATGGAAATAATACTAGAAAATAGTCACCGCCCGTCCGCAATATAGTTCGTATCATTTATTATAATTAACCGGAGAATTGGGGCAAATATAAGGAGTCTATTTACTATTCGATATTCAGTAAATTTCATGGAATATTACTGGAGAATGATCATAGTAAATATGCTTGTAGGGCAAGCACCGAACTATGTTTTGCATTTTATTTAAGATATTTTTGGAGAATGATATATAGATAGTAAACATGACATAAATGGATGCCCTTAAATTTTATTGTAATTCATTCGGGAAAAGATGGTAACATACTAATAAAAATTACTTCTTTTTCTAATTAGGGAACTACTAAAAATTACTTTATTAATATTAAAGTTTCTTTTTTTTTTGCAAGGAATTTTACATTTTGAATGTCTGAGGTTTGACCTATTGTCAGTTTGGCTACCCGAGTTTCCTAATATGTTAATTTGGGTGTTTGAGGTTTTGTTCTATTACCAATGTAGGTGTTCGACCCAATTCCATTAGATTTGGCCATTAAGTTGATTATGTGTCATTTTATTATCCATTTCTATATGTTAAACCCATTTTACCTATGCATTAGTGGGTAACAGGCTCTTAAAAAAATCTCTCCAAAAATAAAAGGTATTCTCCAATTCTATATCACTTTATAAGAGATATAAAAAACAACTCTCACAAAATCATTAAAAGATTTCCAAAGAAATATTTCTAAACTCGAGAAATTTTTAAAAGGCTCCAAAAAAATTTGAATCGCCAAAAATAAGAAACCAGGAAAAATCAAACAATTTCCTATTTTTAATATTTGTTCTTCCATAAAACTCTAAAAGCAAAATCAGTTTTTGTAAAAATTCTTAAGTCTTTGGTTAATTTCCATTTGGTCAAAGTCGACTCGTTGATCGATTCGGCTCGGTTAAAGTCGTGCCAAATATTGCGAGCCGACTTTGAACTGGGGTGGGTAGCTTGGTCAAAGTCGGTTATTACAGTCAAAGTCGGTCTAATTCGGTAAAAGTCGGCCAAAATTGGTGAAATTCCATCTAAATTGGATAATTCGGTCTAATTCGTCGCGAATTAGCCATGATATGTCGGTCAAATTTGATCAAAGTCGGTCAAAATTCAATTGACAATTCGGTTAAATTCGGTGAATGGCTCAATTCGAGTCATATAACCTACTATAAAGTGAGCTGAGCGCGAGGTAAGGTTATTTCAAGTCAATTCGATCCTTATTCAGCTCGAAGTCGGCTCGTGGCCAGCTCTACTTACAACTCTTGCAATAATGACATTGAGTGGAAGTTTTGTGATTGTTGACAATAATATATAATTTTTTATTTCTTACAACTTAAGATGAGTTTTAACTAGAATTGTACAATAATGTAGTCAATTGAATAAAAATGAGTTGTAAAGGGTTATGTTATCTATTGAAAATTGTGAAGAGTTGTATCTAAGTTGTACCAATAAGGTTGCCCTTACTAGTGCCTGGTTTTAGATGGAACATTTACACGGGATGAACTATCTTTCTTCTTCTATTAAATATACAATGGTGTATTGGAAATTTGGAATCACATCCAGTACTGAATGTCGAAGCTGAGAAAAGGCAGTCGAATGAGTGTGTACAAACATACTGTCCTGAGTGGCCTCCTTGGAGCCGCAATCAGTTACGTTTTGGTCATTTGTTAACAAACCAGCTTGTACGTCCTCAAATGTGAATAATTCAACGGTTAAAGACCACCAACGGTAAAACCCATGTACCTAACGAACCTCAAATGACCAAACTACCCCTACGTCCCTCCAAAACGCCTAGCATTGGCATTTTAGACTTTGGCAAACAATGTAGCAGCTCCCAATGGGAGGCAAACAAGTCAGATAGAGAACGTGCGGAATTAACGCCTTAACCGTCGATAGGTCCCACTTTAACAAGTAGTGGCAATATTGTAAATAAAAAGTTATAATAAGTCCGTCCTTCAAGGGCCCACATTGCAAAAGAAGTAGAACAACGTGAGTGCTACCTTGTCCTGGCTTAGCTAGCTCGCTTTGTGGCTTTGTGCACTATAAAGCAGAGGCACTAGTTTCTGTTTGGAAGCAGAAAAAAACAGAACAAACTAACAAAATTTCTAAAGAGAGAGAGTGGAGTAGAGAGTTCAGAGAAGTGTCGGTAGAATCTCTACTATTCCTCTCCTATCCACATTAGTTACCCTTTTTTCTTTGCTGCTAGAGAAGCAGTGAATTGACATTGTTAGCTACATTACGTATAACCACTAGTATAATGGGTATGTCAAGTAACTACATTATGTGTTTTTTGGTGGCATTGTTGGTTTTGGGGTATGTTGAGGCTTTTCCTATGCACCGTCAGAAACGCAATGATACTCGTTGGAAACCCGCCACTTCTACGTGGTATGGTGACCCAGAGGGTGATGGCAGCACCGGTGAGTCTTTTAGCTTTGAAGTACATAATTCATTGTTTACCGCAGCTCCGATGTTGCATGGCATTGCTCCATTTGTTGCTTAATTAATTTTATGCCTGAGTTTACATACTGGGAGTAAATGGCTGATGCATTAGAGTTCACAAATTCGTTTATAATAATTGTTGTACTCGTTCTGTTACACATTACTCGTCACATACTCACATGCATGTCACATTGTTGTACTTATGCGTGCAAAGTTGACTAATTAACATTATACTAAGTGGTTGAACGAGAATATTGCGACTTATGAACAATGTGATAGCTAGTTTTAGACAAAATAAGCTAATTTTTGATCAGTTTACCTCAAAACAACTAATTCCGTGCGTAATCTTACCGAATGTTCTCAAGTACTAGTAGTATGAAATTTAATTATGCAATTAAACCACATTTATCTTCAATTTTCTCATGCCAATTACAGAGGACATAATAATACATTAGTGTAACTCTAATAGCAAAAGGATATATACAAGTTAAACAAATTCTTATGCGTGTCACAACGTGACTCAATTATGCACGTCGTATATTGTTTGTTGTCCACTTGTTCTTCTATAATCATGCTCTAATTTTTAAATGATTTTTGATACAGGAGGGGCATGCGGGTACGGGAATTTAGTGGACGTGAGGCCATTCCGGGCCAGGGTCGGGGCAGTGAGCCCGATCCTATTCAAGAACGGGGAAGGGTGTGGTGCATGCTACAAAGTCAAGTGCTTAGACAGGAGCATTTGCAGTAGAAGAGCCGCCACCGTAATCATCACTGATGAGTGCCCTGAGGGCGGGGTCTGTGGCAATGGAAGGACCCACTTTGACCTTAGTGGCGCCGCCTTCGGCCATATGGCTGTTGCTGGTGAGGGCGGCCAGCTCCGTAACCGCGGCGTCCTTCCCATAATGTACCGAAGGTATATTTTATATGTCACTTTCTTTATCTACTCTTTAGCTCACTACTTACAGTACTTAGTACTCACTCACTAGTCACTAGTGTATACTCTATAGTCTATAGTCTATTAATTAGTCTATTTGGTTCGTTATAGTTGGTTAGTCATATGTTGGTGGCAGTTTATGTGATGGATTATGTGAAAGCGGCTTAAGGATTAATTAGCAGTCAACCGAAAATACCAAAATGGCCTTATTTAATTAGGGTTAGAATGATAATGAAATGTTCTTTTGCTTAATTAACGTGATTAAGGGCATTAAGGTAGCTTTTGTTTTCTTGCTTTCTGTCCTGATAGACTGATATGAGGGCTTTGGTCGCTTGATTGGTGTTTGTGAGGGGCCATAGTGAAATTAGTGATTACTCACAAATCACAATGTTATGACAAAATTAGACTTTGGTTTCTTACAATTTGTACCTAATAGACATGGGTATTTCAGGAAATTAGGTCGCTTTAAGTTTCCTTGCTTTATGACTTGGTTCTTTTTGACTAATGGTTTGTGGCTCTGGCGATTGACTATGATTTCGACTGGTTGCATGTACTGTTCCTTTCTGTTACTGCCTGAAACCTGACTGATTAGTTGGCTTTCAAGTCATTTGCTCTTTTTATTTTCCTTTCTGAATTCTCATGCGGTCATGCCTACTTTGAGTGGGGGCAGGAGTGGCATAAAAGATGCCACATCTACTTTGTACTCTTTAATAAAGGTCATAGAATTAATTTACCCACCCACCTATGCAGGGAAACTGTCACAATTTCTATCAATACTGTAAATATCTGACTCCAAATTGCTATATTCACTTGTAGAAAAGAAATTGCGGTGTGAATGTAAAGTTTGTACTCATGTACGCACCAAAACATTAAAGAAGTTTGTACTCATGTGGATTGGCAAAATGTGTAACCGTGTACCTACTTAGTTAGATATTCAGTTGAAAAATTGGCAAATTGGTAAAATAAGAACTGAGGCCGTTTCTACCCATAATCTTTGTTTACAAAAGTTGACTACATTCTCTATGATTTATTTGCTTCAATAATATACTTAACCATTTCTCAAAAGGTTTCTTGACTCCTCTAATCCTCTTGAGTCCATTCATGCTTAGCTAGCCAAGTCAAGTGTGGTATGAAATTTGATCTTTATTTATGACGTGCAACAAGTTTACGAGAAGGTGGAAGTATTGTTGTTATGTACTTGTTTGTTTAGACATAGGAAGCCTTTTCAATTAGAATAATCAAACCAATTGAAGATAAAAAACAATCAAAAGCTCTTAGTCAATTACAGTAACAATTTCGAGTGTGTAATCTCATTCGGTCAACGTTCATGCGCCGATGGTGCATTATCCGATGCATATCAAAGAATAGTTTTGTGATGATATAATATTTCATTATTTAATATTCAAATGTATTTCTACTCACAATGTTGGCTTTGCAACATCAGGACACCTTGTAAATATCCAGGGAAGAAAATTGCCTTCCATGTAAATGAAGGATCAACGGATTACTGGCTTTCTCTCATGGTTGAGTTTGAAGATGGAGATGGAGATGTTGGCGCAATGCACATAAAAGAGGTAGGGAAAGATTACTAAGCTCCCTCTGTGTCAAAAATGCATAGTAACAATGTACATTATTGCTCATAATCTTTTTTTTTTTTGGTGTAAATTGATCATAATCTTTGATATAATAATAGTAGTAAGAATATTTAAATGAATAGCTACTTGTTCATTTGATTGAGATTGAAACAACCCATCCGTTATTCAAGTGTGCACCTTCATAAAAGTTGCACAGCTCCTTTTTTGCCTAAAGGTACTGAACAAAATCGCTGGAAATCTATTACAAAATCTTTATGCCATCAAGAATGGACTATAAGGGGGACAGCTTCATGTAATTGCGAGAAACCTTCTTATTAATTAGAATCCCAAGCATCACGGAGGGAGAATTCTATGATTGCTCAAAATCAAAAGTCGTACAGAGTATAGTGTAAAGTTTGTACTTTATTTGCTGATCAATAATTAGCATGCGTCAGTTTTGGTCGTGACAACCTGCAACGTGCTGAAAATCACTTTCTTCCTTGACCCAATTCTCTCTGTATAAGTGTATTTCTCTCTCAGCAAAAGAATTTCAGTATAGGAATGGAACATGCAGAACAGCAAAAGAAATTCCTCTGATCTAACAATAATTGTATTCTATAGTGAACAACTGAACATGTAGCTGGATATGTCTACTTTCACTTTGCCACATTACATATCCACTGGTACATATGCTCCTAGTCCAACCTAGAAAGTTTAACCTTAAAAGCATTTAAACCGCATGCTTGATAAGCTAATGTATTGTAAGAAGAGAGAGTTGCTCAAGTGGTAGAGAGCACATATTCTAACCCTTAAGGTTGGGGGCTCGATTCTTACCGGCCTCAGTGCCTCCCTTTAAACCAAAAAAAAAAAATGTATTGTAGTAACTAGTAAGTATTGATCAAGGGGTTTATTCTCCCCCGGACGTAATTAGTTAAGTACAATGATCTCCTTCTTTCCAAATTCCGTATCATTGCACATTTAGAATAGGTTCTAGCTGGTTTATGTACCTGATATCCAATTTATACATGCTCTCACAGTCTCACTCTACTACTATAGTACTATTTATTTATGTGGATAAGTTGGCAAAACACATGATAAGCAGATGTATATGTTGTTTGTTGACTTCATGCGTGTGAGTATTTGAGTAACAAAATTGATTGGTTTGGCAGGCAACATCAGATGAATGGATAGAAATGTCACATGTGTGGGGAGCAAATTGGTGCATTATAGGGGGGCCTTTGAAGGGACCATTCTCGGTGAGGTTGACAACGCTTTCAGCTGGAAGAACTCTTTCAGCAAGAGATGTCATCCCAAGTAACTGGGCACCAAAGGCTACTTACACCTCTCGCCTTAACTTCCAACCCACCCTTTAACTCATGGAGCTGCCTATACAAGCCAATTAATGCTCTCAATCCATGGGCCATAAGAGAAGCCTGTTATCTATCTCTTTTTTTAATTTCCTTTTTTAAAGGAATATATGAAAGTAGCATCCAATGCTCTTTCAGGTTTCTTTTTCGTATTTTATAAGTTATGGTTCTTGGAGCTGCTTTTGTAGTGTGAACTGTGAAGTCACCGAAGTGGTTTGTCACCGAGGTGTTTTTTTTTTTTTGGTTTTTTTGGTAGTGTGAAGTGGGATGTGGTGTTATTAGTAGGATAGCAGAATTGGAGCCCTCTCCTAAAGTGGGAGAGAGAGCGACATACAGATCATATGCGATCGTGACTAGTGAGTTTGTGTCATGTGTGTGTGCATTACATTTACATATGAATGAATGTGTTATCTAAGTCTCTCGTCCTTTTTTTCATCAAAGAGCTTTGATTGGCATGAGTCCACTTGTACGTTGTAAACTTGTAACTTGTAAGTGAACACAAATATCTATCAAAGTATCAAGTAATGCATTATGGGTCTCTATCAAGTAACGCATTATGGGTCTCTTTTTTACCAAACTTGGAAAAAATTGAACTTTATATTTAATTGTTTTGATACTCGATTAATTATCAAAAATGACATCAATATTGTACGTTTATAAAATTATACAGTAAAACATTTCCAATGATATACTAATAATTACAAATGGATATCGGGATCAAAACTTCTTATTACGCTCACAAGTAATAAGCTGAATTACAAAAAAATGAACTGAATTGAATTCGACTATATTGAATTGAAATTGTAAATAACATGCCCTATTTATACTTATGATTTGTTTGTTTGGGTGTAACGCAACAATTTTAAGGGTTTTTGTTTGCACTGAAATTAGCTTTATCTGATCAATTGTTAAAAGTATTAGAATCACAACTTTTAAATTAATTGAACTAAAAAGTGTGAAACAAAAGTTTTGGAAAGTGAGCCGTAAGTTAAGTACCCAATTCTTAGTTACACCCGAAATCGGGTGGTTTTTATTAACAAATTAGTACGTATAGCATATACCTTATTAGTGAGCTTATATTCCTGCAAAAGGCTAAGGCCTTGTTTGGTAGGAGAGCATTTAGGATTAGCGTTTAGTATTTTTAGTTGTAACAGCATTTTTGACCAGTCAAAAATACTCTTTGACATGTTTGGTAAATAGTATTTTTAAGGGTCCAAAATGCTCTTCACAAAATGCTGTTGACAACATCTTTTTTACTATTTATCAATAATTTACACTGTAAAACTGCTAACTGTTACCAAACAACTCATACCTGCTAACTGCTAACTACTAGTCAAACCTTCTAACTGCTAACTACTAACTACTAACCGGTAACTGCTCATATTTTCTCCCAAACAAGGCCTAAGATATGAAGTTGTTGATTAACCCTTTGTAGCTTAGTAGTACGGAGTAGTAGCTTGTGTGTATGTACACGTGATGGTGGTCCATGGAAATCCTGCAAAATTGACTAACTACCTCTTTTGCTTCACATCACAGTCCCAAACCATGTGTATTGAACTAGATCTCCAGCAACGGTATGGCATTAATCTAGCCGTTTGTGTCTATGGCATTAATCTAGCCGTTTGTGTCTTAAAGCCTTTGCTTTCAGCTCCTACCGTTTTCACTCCAGTATACTTGTTGCATGCGGAGTAACATTTTACGCGTGGTTCTGTTTCGATAACAAATTCCAGGTGCTGGTCCAGTGATATTACGAAGACGACCCCTCATTTGAAAGATGTGAACAGCAATAAGCTACTTCATGTGTTGGTCACGAGTCGAATTAAGCCGATTTCGAGCTGAATAGGGATTGAATTGACTTAAAAATTAAAATAACCTTAATTAGCTCTCGCTCAACTCACTTGAATTGGGCCGACTTTGACCGAATTTGACCGAGTTATATCAACCAAATTTTGACCGACTTTGATCAAATTTGACCAACTTATCATGGCTAAGTCGTGACAAATTTGACCAAATTATCCGATTTAGATCGAACTTTCACCGACTTAGGCCGATTTTTACCTAATTAAATTGACTTTGACTGCTATAACCGAATTTGACCGAGCTATCCACTCTAACTCAAAGTCAGCTCGCTTTATTACGACTTGTCTTTGACTGAGCCGACTTTGACCCAAATTGAAACGAGCGGTTTCGAGCCAAGTCAGTTCAATTGCTAGCAATATCAAAACTTTCAGACATGGCACCATTAGCCCTTTCTATATATTTTTACCTAATTACTTTGTTTTTATAGCTCTTTGCCATGAAAAATAGCTAGCTGGTAGTATAAGTGGGGATTAGAAGCTCAAGTAGGGTTTCCCACCCAAAAGTAATAAATAAAAAATAGGGTCAAGACATGAATGTGGTGACCTTGAATTTTTTTCCCAGTCATATAACACAAAATGAGGCAAGGATTGTATATAACTTTTTTTTTCATTTTCCCCAAAAACCTAATATACCCGACCCTCTCTCCCATTCCTTCTCGGCCCAAACATTGTGGGCTACATAAAGTTGGGTTATTCCCGGCACCTTGTCTACCATTTGCCAGCGTCTATAGCGACGAACTTTAATATCCGTCATCACGATTATTTAGTTGGTTAACCATACATCCGTGACGAAAGTTTCTAATATTTGTGATGACAATCCTTGTTATACATCACGACGGATAGGAGAGCATGTTGTCACATATACGAGGTTAACCATAAAACCGAGACGACGGACGATGATTGATGTCCCTACCCATGCATGTTGGACTTATTATAGATATTGGAAAATATCTAACACTGTGCTATAATGCTTGTAAATCGAAGATGCCAAATGGTATGGTAATCATCAAAAAATGAACGTTTCGTCATGATCTCATAGTTAAAGGTGAATGAACTTGTGACTCCGAGACATGGTCTCCATAACGATGTTACATGCATATTCGATGCACTAGCTTGATAACAAAAAGGTCTCCTTGTCCATCATTTATTCAATATTGATGAATTTTAAGGTCTAGCATCACGGTTGTTTAGTTGGTACACAAAAAATGAAATATGTATTAATGACTCTCAGGGTAGTCAATAATGACCACTCGGATAAACAGTAATGACCTATCGAGTAAACAATAATGGCCCCTCTCACCCAGTCTCATATATAAAATGGGTTCACATAACCACATATCCGTGACGACACTTTCTAATACCCGTCGTGACGTATATGCGCTGTGGTCACAAATTTGAGGTTAACCTTGCGTGCATTTTGTATTATAAGAAGGTTAATAAGTTTTTAAATACTACATTAGCTTAGATAGAAATTGCCCTAAAAATTTTTTCTCTCTCTCTCTTAGGGTTTACACTCTTTCGCTAACCGCCGGGGGGGGGGGAACACATCAAAACACTAGATCTAAACATGGTAATAAACAAACACACCCTTCTATTGTTGATTCTAGGCAAACACGATCGGTAGAAGAACTATGTGGAATTCCTTTCTTAAATGTTGAAAACACGAGTGTTAACACTGCACCCACCGCAGCAACAATGGTAGCTTCTCCTGTTATTATTGGGAGCAATGAACCTTCTCCTCATATGCACAAAGATACAACCCATGCTACAAATCAGAGACCATGGAGCTCGTTGTTTCAAGATTCGATCAACGGAGGTATGGATCTATTTTTGCCCACAAATATGAGTATAGGACAGGAAAGTATGCAATTAACAATGGAAGATGTTGAAGTTGAAGTTGAATATTGGATAAAGTCTCTTGTTTGTCATGTTTTGGGGGCAAATCCTCCATTACAGCCGATTGAAGGGTTTATTAAGAGAAATTGGGGAAAATTTGAATTAGACAGAGTTGCAATTTTGGTGAAAGGGTTTTACATCGTCAGATTCAATTCTGAGGAAAACTGTAAGAAGGCCCAAGAAGAAGGATCGAGACTGTTTGATAAAAAACCGGTTATTATTCATAACTGGTTCTTGGGTTAGACATTAACTCATTGAATGTGAAATCTGTTCCCATTTGGATTCAATTTCCAGCTTTGGATATATCAGCTTTAATTGGTAAACCCATCAAGACTTATAGAGCCACTGCTGAAAAGATCTATTATCTTATGCTCGAGTCTTAATTGAGGTGAAAATTGATCAACCTTTCCCAGAAAAAATCACATTCAAAGATGATTGGGGTCGAACACATATGCAAGAGGCAAAGTATGAGTGGAAGCCGGTGAAATGTGTAAAGTGTGGTATATATGTATCATATGACTGAAGAATGTAGGAGAGGGCAGACATAAGTTACCAGGCAACCAGTGCAAAATGTGCAGAATAGCGAAATGTGAATCACAGACAAGTTGATCCTGATGGTTTCCAAATTTTTAGAAGGAGGAATAACCAACAGTATCGACCCGTTAACAGAAATATACATGTTGTTAGAAGACTTGCTGGTAATTCTTCTCAAAACCCTGTTGTAACTGATGTTTCTCAAACAAGTGTCCTGGCCTGTTGTTTCTACTCCTGTAACTGCTCTAAGAAGACCTGATGTTCATACTTCTCAAATTCATGTTGTCCCTGTTGTACCTGTTGTTACAACAATGCCTACCACAGTGACAACTAAAAATTCAACAAATTAAATGGGAGTGTAAGGAATAAAACTAGGGTTGGTGATCAATTGGGTCAAGTAGGGGGTAATATACCTCCTATTATAAATGGATAATATCTTGTTTTGAAATGTTCAAGGGGATGAATTCCCCTGACAAACAGAGAGAGATTGTAGCTCTCTTAAAAAAAAACACAAAATAGGGTTAGCAAGACTTGTGGAAACTCATGTTAAAAGGGAGAATTGTGGGGCTGTAGATATCATATTTTGTAAGGGGTATTGCCATACCTAATGACGAAATTCCCCAACCTTATATCCTTCGGTTAGCTTGAAACTCCATTAAAATGGGTGCACCGATGCTTGAGAAATAAATTGAAGTCAATTCCTAAACCCGATCCATTATTAATCGTCATTTAGACTGTTGATAATAGCCTAGCCCATCCGATTAATTAGTATTAGCCCAATGGCCTAATTATTAATTAAATAGCTTTTTAATTCAGCCCACAAAATAAGCCCAATCCACTAAGCTATTTTAGATATTTATTTATTTAAATATTCATTTTATTTAAATAATTGCTTTGCGAAAAAGCAATCTCTTCTTTTCTTCATATTTCCAGAATATTTAGAGCCTAATACGAGTTCATTAGTTGCCTAAAATATAATTAGTAATATTCCGCATAAGCAGAAAAAGGAAAATAAAACCTGTCGAACTTGGGCGGATAGCGCCAGAAACCGGTGTGTAGCGCCAGAAGCTAGGAGGTAGAAATACCAAAGCAGAAGCATGATTCTATACAGAGCCAAGATCACTTTTTCAGAAGCCAGTTCAGGCGTTAGGCGCCAGGCTTGGGCGGTTGCCGCCAGGGCCATTTTACGTACAAAGTCTATTTTTGGCTCAGATCTTTGTACAATCTCTCTTATATTTACCCTAATATTCTTTAAGTCCGGCCATTCTCCATTTTCCCTCCTATAAATACCCCCCTCATTTCATTCATTTCAACAACACACAACTATAATATTATTATGCAGAAATTTGCACTCAATTAATCAAAAACTTCAACTAAGTCTAAATCTACATGGGTTTACCTAGTCTAAGTGGATTCATTTCCCTTAGATCGGGGCCCTTGTGCCTACAGGGGCTGTTTTTGATAGAATGTTTAAAGGTTGGAGTCTAACTACTAATCATGCACATCATCTTGGGGGGAGAATTTGGGTGGTGTGGCAATCTAGTATGTTCACTGTCAATATATTAGAATCTACTTCACAAATGATTCACTGTGAGGTGACTCACCTTGGATTAAAAAGATCTTTCCTATGGACTGTAGTGTATGGTTTCAATAGAAGGGAACAAAGGAAAGAGCTATGGAACAAATTGGTTAAAATAGTAAATCAACAATCAAATCCTTGGAAGATGGGAGGAGATTTTAATGCTATTTTAAATCAAGATGAGTACATAGGGAAATCCTATATTTATACTGATATGACTAAGTTTAGAGACTTTGTTAGGTAGTGTGAAATGGTGGATATAAATAATAAAGGTGTGTTCTATACCTGGAATAACAAAAGGCATACATGGCCTAAGAGTTTCAGTAAGATAGACAAAGCAAGAAAAATGAACAATTTCTGAGGTACGGAATGTTAATTCCACTCGCTAAATTATTTTGGGAGCTAATCAACTCATGTAACATGAATGCTCAATAGTAAGCAGTACTGATACCACTTAGCAAGTAGAAATAGAAAAACTACTCCAATAAATAAATGGAACATTCCTCTAAGTGTTCCATTCACTACAAGGGTAAGAAAAATCGTGATTAAAGGTCTAATAAGCCCTCACTTAGAGTTGATTAATGTTACTCACGATTACAAACAGACCTACAAATAGAAAAATGCCATAGAGGAAGTTAAGCAACATTAGCTTAGATATAGAGACGCATTAGAGTAATCAGGCTTCAGTTGAAGCATCAAAATATGTCCTAACGAAGTACTACAAATTAGCATTAGCCATCAGATCACAATAGTTAATATTGACAATATTGACAAGCATCTCTTAATAAGTGCTAATTTAGTTCCTACAAAAGCCTAAAGCTATAAGTCATCCAGCGGCTACATTGTTCGGTTCCATCTTCATACCTATCAACAAATGCTGTGATCAGATTTCAAGTACTATAGGAGCATACATCTTTTTTTTTTTTTTGGTAGAAAGGGAACTTCATAGATTACGAAATTAAAGAGTTAAAAGTGTTACAAGACCATCCATTACAAGTACTAATTGCAATTGAAGAAGCCGGATAACAATTTGGGGTAATAGTGTTGCAATTACAAATATTACATTTATCATCCGTCCAATGCACACCA
>ONZK01000992.1:0-11020 GCA_900322385.1 Pharnaceum exiguum | reverse complement strand
CTCCAATAATGTCCTGGCATGTGGGTTAGGAAGAATTGAGGGCATTGTGATAGTTGAATATGAAAGATTTCAAAAATAAAATAAAATAAAGAAACAGAAGAAGAGAGCTATAACAGATTAGGGAAGATTACTGTGGACATCGCACAATAGAAATAGAAAGTTCATTTTCAGATGGAGTGAGTAAAATCTAAGAAACTAAATTAAGTTTGGAAATTCTAGAAAGAAACACACTATTTTGGTAAGAAACCACATAGGATGACAAGAAGATTGCATACAATGCCTGCAACAAGAAAGCTGACTGATTAACCTAGTAGACCATATGCATTACATCTAATAATTATGCGACCAATAAGAACTAAGATGAGTAAGAGATGAGATCACTTTCAGCAAATGCCATTTGAAGATCTAAAAAGATAACATTTTTTAACTGATCAATAGATCTGTCAGTTGCAACAGTAACTGTTTCCCTTCAAAAAAAAACAGTAACTGTTGGGACATGAAAAGCATAAGTCAGAAGCTTTCAGGTTTGCGAGGTAGCAGGAAAATCAGAGAGGTGGATGCAGTAATTGTGGCACTGGCAGTAAACCTTTCTTGGAGGGAGAGAAGTATCAGAGTTTTCGAGCAAAGGAAAGAAGAAGCTGCACAATTTTTTGCAAAGAGCCAAAGATTCAATTTGAATTAAGAGTTACATATTTAAATAAAAAAAATTTGAATCGGAATCATCCGTTGATTTTTTGATATATTAGAGTTTATTGAGACACATTAACGTGACTTTTCGTCAACGTTAAATTTCTCCTTAGGTCGTATACGGATTCCAGTTTATAAATGCAATGGCATCTTTACCCCAAAAAAAAATCAGTTTCCATTGACCAATGACTAAAATAGTTCATTGAAGATGGAGTAATTCAATCACACAGCATTTTCCCTCTTAAACATTATAAACTTACATCAGAAAGGATACCAAGTGGTCATCGCCCCATGCCTGAAAGGAGGACACGTAAGGCAAAGTAACAAGAAAAACCACTCACGTACACTACCATGTATCATGTATGAAATTTATCTACAAACAATAGCAGAATGATGCTTGCCTTTACAGTGAAGAAATGGATGCAATATTGCAACGACATAATAATCCTAATCAAGCCAGCTAAAACTCTTTTAAGTGATGTAGGGTGATTCATTTTTTTTCCACAATCAACATTAATTGGATGACGTGGATCAAGTGTTCAAGCATGTCTAATTCTTGACTTCCATGTCAAAAGGGCAGATTTCAAAGTTTCTGGAAGCACATAATTCACTGGAAACAAAGGTACCCCAGGGGCATAAAGGACATTAACTTTCCTACTCTTAAAGTCCTAAGTCCTATTGCAAGCAATAACACCCATAACAAAAAAAAATGAAGCAAGTACCTAAGGAGTTTGAACACAGCCCAGGCAGGAAAAGGGGGGAAGGGGAGGAGGAAATAGAAAGGAGAATTCAGGCTCATCTTATTCAACGCAAAATATTCACAAAGCATGATTATGAAGACTAAATCATATGATCAGAAGTTCAGCCAAAATGAAGTCACTATTTCCATGACAATCACAGGAAATGTAATGCAAGTTACAATACTAAATGTACGGTAGGAGAGATGACACAGAGGTATGACAGTTAGTCACAGAAAAGTGAATGGTCAGATGCTGACGAGGGACTAGTCACACAGAAACAAGCAGCTTTAACAGTGAAAAGGACATAGAGTCACAAACCACTGCAGAAAGTGTGCTAGCTGCAGTCATAACCACTGAAAGAGCAACATTTCCGCTGCAAAAACAAACTATTAGGAAGTTAAGGTGGTGGTCCTTTCAAACAGTCAGGAGAATAGTGAAATTCAGTGAATGTCTTGATAATAAAGTTACGTACCGGGCAATATAGGTAACAATATTGCTTGCTGTTCCTGTAATTTCGAAGAACATATAAATATTGCAAAGAAGGGAGAAAAGAAAGGAATACAAGTTCGAAAACTAGCAAGATCACATACCCCCTGGGCAGCAGCCAACCAGTATTAAACCAGCTGCATAATGAGATGGCAACCGCAAGAGCTTGCTGATCAAGTATGCTGATAAGGGCATCACCTGAAAAATTGTAAGCATGAACCTCAAATTCAGCATCAGGAAAATTAGTTTAATAAAAATATCAGCATCATTCAAGAAAATAATAGTCAACAAAACACAAGGGGGCTGTACTTGGTGGCTCATTTGACCCTTGTTTTTTAAAATTTAATTTTCTATCAAAACAGAGAAAAAAACACAAGGAGCTAAGAACAGAATTAAGGTAAACCAAGAGAAACCAACTCATATTACTCAGAAACTTATGTGATACTACTGTTATACTGTAGGAACACATATCACTTTCAAAGTTAACGCCATAGCGGAAAGAAAAAATACAGTTGGGCATAGCAACTACAACTAGAACAAAACAAAAGCCGTCACATGAGGGTCAATATGATAGTACTCGGTGCATCGCAGTTTTGAGAGGAGTAAGCTACATATTGACATACTACAATATTAGATCCAAGAGAGGGGATGTAAAAGTCAAGTTGAAACCTCTTTAAGTGATGAGTTCTCAGCATTTGGCAATTCTTTGGAAAAAGCTAAATACTCGTATTTGTTACTCACTAAGTCCCTTAATCCCTTTGTTACTACTAAGTCCCTAAATCCCGAAATCTTCTTGCCACGTTCCTTTTATGTTTGTCCCATAATTTTCTTCAAATTCCTATTTGGAAAATATTTCCCCTTCTAAATTACCACAAAATCCCCACCATATACCCTACTTACTCTCTCTAATTCACATTCTCTCATTCAACCCGTGTGGGGGACCCAAATTTTTAAATAAAATCCAACGGCTAGTATGTCAATCACTCTGCACAACTGAATATGAAAGGCTAGTATGTCCATTACTCTGCACAACTGAACCACGTTGCAGCATTGACAAGTTACATCAAGAATAGTTTGACACGTATATATGTATCTATTGCTGGCAGCCCGAACATAGACCGGCATGGCCTCAATTTTCCTTACTTGCATAACTCCACGATGGCAGACAAGAATTATTGGCTGATACCAAACACATCCACTTGTCCAATGCAAACAACATAGCACAATGGTTAAGAAGTGATAATTGAGAAAAGACCACACTTCAGTTTATACTCAGCTAGAAGTTCTCCTCCGAACAGTGATCCTTGCATTCTCTATCATCTTTATTGTTTCTTTCTGGTTTCTTCTATAGTATTTTATCTAGTCTTTCTTCATCTTTCTCTTACCACAACGCAGTGGAAGCTCGTAAAAGCAACATTTATTTTTAAGGCAAAAGTCCCAATGCGCTAGATTAGAATCCTTATAAAAGCAATGCTAAACAACCGAGGAACTAGATAATCTCGTCCTGCTGCAGAAGGCCAAACTTCCAAAAAATACTATTGGAAATTCTTAAGGTTGAAGACAAACTTGGTGAATTAGGAACGATTTAGTCGAGACTAACTTCCATAAGCTTAAGTTCAATACACACAACAAAACCACGTACTTAGTCCAAACTTCTCACCACATTCTTAAAAGAGAAAAATTTGTGTGAACCAATTTTATACATGAGACTGGTTAAGAGGGGTCATTATTGTGTAGTTGACTGGTCATTAATACCCAGTCTCATAGGTGAAACGCGTCGACACATTTTATTCCTTCTTAAAATCACTTGAACATACGAGATGTCACTAACTTCTCTTCATCCAACTTTACTCATCTTCCTTTACTAATCCTCTTAGTCCACAAAAGCTATCACTTCCTAACAAAAGCTTCCAAATTCTAATTTGGCCAACTAACTTTATCAAATTCAAATTCTTATGCATTATAAAGTAATGCCTAAGGCTTATTATGTTTGCCTTCTCGAGAGCTTAATGAACTGAACTTAGGCTCTATTTTGTTCAACTTAAATGTTATAGTAGTTCCGTTAAGTTCAGTTTTTTCCAACTAAGAGTTTTTCCGGTTAAGTTCAGTTTTGTCCAATTAAGAGTTTTTCCGGTTAAGTTCAGTTTTTTCCAGTTAAGTTCACTTCATTTAAGTTTATTGAGTAGTTATATTTTTATTACAATTCCTTTCAGTTCGGTTAAGTTCAGTTCTTTCCATTTAAGTTCACCGACCATAACTAAAAGACAACAACATTTAAGCTGAACAAAACACAACCTTTAGAACAAAAATAAAAAGAAAAAGAAAAAGAAAAAAGGCCTCACTCACCGAGTACTGAAGGCAAAAGCCAGTGAGAACTTCCTTAGGCATAGAAACAGCGCCACGAAGATCATCAAACGTAAGAGTCATACCCATACCCAACATAGTAACAGTGAGGCCCAAAATGGACAGTTGTGGACTGACCCAAGAGAAAGAGCTGGGCTTAAGTAAGCCCAATAAGCAGCCCAGTGCAACCCATACTGGAAACGCATTGGAAAGGGTCTCACCGATTGTCTCCACAATGCCCCTGATTTGTGGTTGGGTAGTGGGTGTTGAGCTTGACGATGAGTTGCTGTAGAGTGGGGAAGGGTAGTGTCGGGATTTTGGCTTGGGGGAGTGGGAGAGGGATAGTGTTGTTGTTGGGAGAGATTTGGAAGAAGTGAAGTGGAGATTGTTGTTTTTAAAGTTGGGTCTTGTTTGTGGGCAGGAAACGATGGGTTTATAATGGTATGGTTTTATTTGCAATTGCAACATTGTTGTTATTGGTTAGTTGAGTTGGTTGACTATTAGAGGGAAATGTTGTATTAGTTGTTGTATGTTTTGAAAGGAAGGTTGGTGGGGACTGGGAAAGACCGTACACGGTGAAGGGAGGGTGATCGGTTGATGCTTGAGAGGTTGGTTAGTGACGGGGGATCATCGTTATTTTTGAAGTTGGGGGTGGTTGACTACTTAGACTGGTTTGGGTGGGGGCTCGTCAGTTCATTTTGCTGACTTGGTGTAGTGTCGTGTAGCTACACTGCACTGCATCGCTCAGCTCAACGAAGAGGTTTTTTTTTTTTAACAAAAATGTTGTGTAAACTCGTTTTATAAAATGGGTAATTTAGTCAATTGGTCATTATTGTCTAGTCGAGGGGACATTAGTACCTAGCCTCATATATGAAACAGTTTCTCACAATTTTTGTGAATTTTTATTGTATTTTACTTGATTTTTTTAAAAGGAAGGTGTTTTACATAGGAAAGTTGTTGCTTATGAACCTTGTCAAATGTGCATGTGATCTAGTACAAACACTAAATCACATGTGTTTGCTTTGTACCTAGATAGCACCAAAGTCTGGCAACTAGCCACTGATAGAGATTAGATCAAAACGAGCGCCTCAGCAGGATATTGTGGTATGAGTTCATCTGCTAAAAGAGACAAGCTCTATGCATTCTAACGAATTTTGCAAATGCATGTACGTTCTCTGGAACATTTGGAAAGGGCGGTTTGACAAGTTTTTAATCGAGAAAATTTTAACGGTTTTTGAATTTTCATCAGAGCCCGAATATCTTTCTACGAATTGAAACACAGAACCACTGTGGATGCGAAATTTTATACCGCTGTCACTACTAACCCTTCTTCTAGCTCTACTTCCAGGTAAGTTTCATACTTTCATGGCGTCCACAAGAGAATGGAACTCATAAACTAAACTTTGATGGTTCCTCGATGAACAATTGCGCTTCCACAGGGTTTGTCATCTGACGAGAAAATGGACAACTAGTTGGCGCATGCGCGAAGAACTTAGGATTATCAACAGTCCTTGTTGCTGAGGCACAAGCATTAAGAGATGGTTCTTAATGCTTCTTTTTATTAAAAAAAATTCTTTCTCTCTCTTCCCTTTCATCTCCCTGTTTAATCAATTTTCTCTCCTTACTCCCATTTAACATAAAAAATACTCATTTTACTTACACTCTCTCTACTACAACACTTTCACTAATTCATCTCAATCATCACTAATCCAATAAAAAAAAAGTGAATTAGTGATCTTTCTAGAACTATTAGCGAATCTTGGTGCAGAATAAGTAAAGTTTTTCTTTATAAAAAAATTATAAGGGCAGGGCCGTACCGTGCATTTTAAGGGCCCTGTGCAAACTTTAATGACTTAGGGGCCCTTTGAAAATATGTAATAAAAAAAGTACATACAAGAATACTAAAAGTGCTGAGAATAGAAAATGAGCAAAGGTTGCAGCATAGCATAGACTCTTGCAGATCAAATTATACGCGGCCCATGCCAAAAAAAAATGCAAAAGAATGTGAGCAGAGTGCACTAGCTAATCTAATCCGATTATTTTTTGCACTACAAAGTTTACACAGCAATACAACATACAACACAAGGTTAAAAAAAAAGACAAATAAGGCCCTCCTCTGGACGGGGCCTTGTTCCAATGTTCTGCTGGAACATGCTTATATACGGCCCTGACCTCAGGTGTACGATATTAATGCAGGGCCAAGTAGAGGCTATGTAAGTGAGTATGAAGATAATTATGCCTCCATACATACTGCTAGTGGATCTGATGTTGATGGAAATTAAAAGAAGGTTAGAGTTGTGATAAACATTCACAAACACAATAACTAGGATAAATTTGGGTGGAAGGATAGCATTAAGTTTCCAAACAGAGAAGCTTTTTGAGATGACTAGATATGCCTTGTTGCAAGGTAGGAACTTCAGATATAGTGTGAGTTATAAGAATTGAAGTCAAAGATTGGGGATTAGGTGCTCTAAATTAAAGGGTGTCCATTCAAGATGTGTGCTACATTTCACACGCAAAAAACAAGGTTTATTTATGTGAAATTTGTTGTTAACGAACACACTTGGTTCAAAAATATGATGAAAAATTAGCTCATAAAGTCAGATTGGGTGGCCTCATTGGCTTGATCCTCAAATTGAGATAACAATCAAGAAGAAGTTCAAGGTGTGTCTAACAGCCCTAATTTTATACAATAAAATAATATAAAAATAATACATTGTTGATCGAGTTGGAAAATCTCAATATTCAAAAAATTTATAAAAAAAGAAGGAAATATACCATTTTGGTTACCCGACATAATAGCATAATACCAAGTTGGTACCCATTTTTTTCAATATTCCAAAATAGTTACCTGACCAATTGATGGTTGTACCATTTTGGGTACCTCATTGGTTTACGATACAGAAAATCGTGAAAATTGGGGCTATTTTGGTCATTTTAGTATCCAAGTTTGTCTGTAGTGTACTTCAGCTCCCTAACTTAATAAAAGAACAGAAGTTTAATTTAAAAGAAAACAATTCCCTCCAAAATCCCCTAACTTGATAAAAGAACAAAAACCCTGATTTTTGTTTTGTTTTTCATTATACTTATATTCTTTTATATTGTTAAGGAGGAAAACTGTAGTTTAGACAAATTGGAATGCTAAAATGACTCAAATAGCCCCGATTTTCACGTTTTTCAGTGACGAAAACCAGACAGGTAACCAAATTGGTACAACCTTTAATTAGTCAGGTAACTATTTTGGAATATTGAAAAAAGCGGGTACCAACTTGGTATTATGCTATATGTCGGGTAACCAAAATGGTATATTTCCAAAAAAGAATGTTGAATCTAGCGAAAGAAAAATACAAAATTCAAAAGAAAATCGGATATTACCGCCACACTTATTTCTTCTAAACAAGTGTAAGCGTAAATACAATACAACTCGACACTTAATTCTATGTGATCTATTTTACGCAATTATAAAATATCACTTTACAGAGTTAGTGGTGAACGCTCGTCCTTTCCGTTATAACAACAATAAAAGACCTGCAATATAGTTCTGCTCGCCATTTGAAAGTAGTTTCCAGTGGGTCGTCTCAGGTCCAACATAAGTTGAACAACATACACATATAGCAAATAAGTCAACATAAAGCTGAGCAACCACTAAGCAAACACTTCTATCTTGAGCCACATAATCACGTAGCATATAATAAGTCATTATAAAGTGAATATAGTCACCACATAACATTGAGCCACAACATGACTCAGCAACAAGTATAGCTAAATCATTAATGATCTCTCAATTCACGACTAAACCAATGAATGTGTGCCAATTGCCCTCGATTATTAGTCTTCGACTTTAGAATGTGGGCAGGTACACGGCACTATTACGGTAGCCCAACCCACTACAACACCGACCGGTAGCCCACTCCTAAAATTGGGATACGGTAGCCAAGCAATCACATACTGGTAACCCGATCCATAAACATCGATTCGATACCCCATCTTATTAGAATATGGAGTTCAAGACACTTATCATATGCAGGGGTAGCAACACTAGTTAATTTAGTGCTACTCACATTGCACACATATTGGGCTTCAATTTTCATTCTGCCCAAGTATGTAATAACAAAAATTACAACAATCTTTCGTTATTTTTTGTGGGAGGGTAAGTTGCTTGGTCAAAAATTTGCTTGCCAAAAGCTGAAGGTGGACTGGGAATGCATGATTTCTTCTAAAGGAATATAGCTTCAGTGGGGAAGCTAGTTTGGCATGTAACAAGTAAAGGTGACTCATGTGGATCAGGTGGATTGACCAATTATTACTTGAAGCGAGAAGACTGGTGGAAATATCACCCAAAACCTACAACTAGTTGGGCGTGGAAGAAAATTTGTGCTAAGAAAATGAAAATTCAACCCGGTTTTCAAGGGATTACTTGGCTCCATCATCCTTCTGGAAACTATACATTGAATTCTTCATACAAATGGCTCATGATTCATGTTGAGAAACAATCTTGGTTAAGATGGGTTTGGACTTATTTGAACATCCCCAAGCATTGTTATATTTGTTTGATGCTGATGCTAAACTGATTAAAAACTTGAAGCAAGCTTGCATGTTATGGGATGATGCATATGGATAGCAATTGCCCTCTGTGTGATCTAGAAACGACGGATGAACTTTTTTTTTTCAAGTGTACTTCTCAACAAAATGTTTGGAAACAAAAACTGTCGATGAATGTGCAAGCATCATCAATGCAATAAATATGGAAAGTTCTGGTTAAGAAAACGAAGGAGAACAAAATATGGAAGAAAGTGGTCTTTGCCTGCTTTGCTGCTATTATATATCAAGTACGGGAAGCTCGAAATGATGCAGTTTAGAATTGAAAGGTGCAATACTACCAAAGCTCTAGTTCGAAGAGTATTTCAGAATGTAAAAGTTAGAATATTGGTGTACGTGTAATCCTTCTTAAGACTAGATAAATGAATAGTGCTAGCTTCGCAAAAATTTTGATTTAAACTAATAAGCTTGGTGAAAAAGTCCTTCCTAGAAGGTACTTTACCTCCTTATTAGTAATTGCAAATATACTTTTGTAGTGTTAAATTTGGTTTTAATATATATATTTACTTCTTGTAAGTATCTTCAAAAGTCATCATAAGCAAGGTCGCAGAATAGGGTCTAGAGAGAGAGGGAGCTCTCCCTTCTCTCTAGAACCTAAGCCAACCTACTCGACGAAAACTGAAAACCCGAACCACCGATACTTTGCCCATCCGACTTCCGTCACAATTAAGCCACTTTCTTTGTTCCCCATCACTTATAGTTGGCTAGATCTGTCACCGTTCTCTTTCTGCCTCTTACCTTTACTTTCTTCGCCTAGACCACCATCGTTCCTCATGTCATACACTAGCCAATTTCTTTGCACTAATCCATCGCCTTTCCAAACATCCCATACACCGACAATCTGTTTTTTCTAGCTCTAGTTTATTTAGATGTCCACTCAGACCGGGTCCTTTTTCCAAATTGAGGCATAGGAGAAAGATAACGGCCCTTGACAACCCTCATCGATCTATTCTCATGGGTGAGTTTTGTTCCTTTTCTGAAATAATAATATTTATATTTATAATGCAACAAAAAAAAAAAGAGAGAGAAAGCAGGAGAAGAAATTACGGGGAAGACTGGAAGAGTTCATTTTGGGAGGAAAAAAGGCGTAAGTCTTTGGGTATTACAATGTTTTGTCTATGGGTTATAACGTGTGTACCTGTAGTAATTTTGGTGCTGATGGTTTGAGTTCAGTATACGACTTGATTTTTTTTGTGAACCATTCTTTTTTTGTTAAGTCACCGATGTCTATGATATAAGGTTGAGTGCCATTGTTCAAAAAATAGCAGACATCGGTGAGACATAGCTATGGCTAAAAGGAAGAAGTTTCATTGAAGAAAGCAAGGGCTATGTTTGATCAGACAGACAGATCGGGACCCTGAGTTGGGTTGGTTTTGTTTGTCTGGCTGGCATGTTATGTGATTTGGGCCGGGCAGTTTTTTCGTTCAGCTGGGTACCGTCTCGTCGGTGAGATTGCAGTGCAATTCCGGTCTGGCTAGATCATTCCGTGTTGCCATCTTCGTGTTTTTGGTCGGGCCGGGCCACGCTGTGTTACTTGCTTTCTCGTTTCCAAGCGGTGAAAGTGGTGGTTTCGCAACGTGGCTTCTTTTGTTGGGAAAAGGCACCAACCAAATGACATCTGTTAGAATAGTACTCAAAGATACGTTTCATGAGAGGTGCCTTATTGGTTTGACTGCCACGTTGTTGTTTTTGGTGTCAAGAGGAGAAATGTTGTTTTCCTTTGCGCCACGCGTCTAAAGAAGTCTCAAGGAAACAGCCCACAGGGCTTTACGAGCTTGTAAAGTAGTTTGCTATTTAGTTTACTGTTAATTAGTATTTAGTATGAATAAGAGGCACCATTGTAGTTGTAGGTGCCCATTTAGAGTTTAATTAGTTGTAAGTCACGAACTGTCTAGCTGTTTGTGAGAGGGTGCCGGTGATCCGGCTGTACCCCTCCGTCCAGTCCAGGAACCCTTACCTTTATATAGGGTTGTGCCTCGGTCCAAGGCACTTTAAAAAATGGATCTGTTCCTGGTCCGGGATAATGGGCTTGGGCCGGATTCATTGGGTTCCCTCTTACAAATACTTTTCGGTTCTATAAGTCCTGTAGTTTCTTTATACTTAGGGTGTATAATCTCCGACATGGGGACCCCTTTGTATTCGATGTATCTTTTAAAATATATATA